>JAKLMY010000117.1:0-82371 GCA_022814645.1 Ganoderma meredithae
CCCCCCCCCCCCCCCCCCCCCCCCCCCCCCCCCCCCCCCCCCCCCCCCCCCCCCCCCCCCCCCCCCCCCCCAACTGAGAGGCAGAACCTGAAAGTGGAAGTGACGTGCTTACACAAGACCTGCCCATAATCAGTGATAGTAGACGACCCTGCGGTGGAGTTGGTATGGCCTCTGGAGACCTCGGAGCGCTCCGTTAACTCGGTGATGGTGTACAGACTCCCGGGACGGGTGGACATTATCGGCGTCCCTTGCTCGGGTGGTGAGACATACTCGTTGGAAGTGAGGCGGACGAATGGCACATTATGCCTGCCAGAGGTATCGTCCGTGGGAGGGGACCAGTCGGCGAAGTCGTCGGGTGGGGCCATGGGTAGCAGTTTGCCGTCTTCGGTATACCAGATGTCTGGAGAGATGGTGCCGATGCTTGGTTAGCATGCTGTTCGCCGCGCATCTCTAGGCTGGACATCGTGTGCACCTTCTCGCTGCTGCCGTACGGACATGGGTAGGAAAGGAACCAATCCACGACCCCTCACAGGGAAAGGGGAATGGGAGAGTGGGGAGGAGAGGAAGATTCGAAAGTTAAGGTTCAGAGCAGCTCACCTTTGCGCGCCTGGGCAGCCAATCTACGCTCTTGTTCCTCTGTGGGCAGGTTGGGATAGATTCCCATGCTAGTGAAATTGGAGGACGCACCTAGAAGCCAAGCGGTGGCCTGCTCGACGTCGAAATAGAAATGGTACAGAGCTTCCGCAATATCCTCGTCCGAGAGTTTAGATGCTTCTGCATCTCCAATCATATTTCGGATGCATTCCAATCCGTTTATCATGCGCTCTGATGGATAAATAAGATTTGGAGGCGTATAGAGGAAACTCGTAAGCTTACGATGGTCCTCGGGGCTGAGATCGTCGTACCCTCCGTCGGATACAACATCGTCCTCCATCTCCTCTGGATTATTCAGGCTCAGCGCGAGTCCGACCCAAATAACAAAGGAACTCACCGTTGATGTCAATATTTCTCACATATCTATGGCGCGACATAGCGGGTAGAGTACAGGGAGGGGGAGAATGCAAGGTTGGCGAAGCGGACGATCTGGAGCAATGCCGCGGCTCGACAACAGGATCGAGATGCCCAACCATGCGGGCGTCTTCCGCTCGATCTATCTATGCGGCGTGACGTGACGTAACGCGCATGTGACAGGGTACTCCTCTGCTCGCAACAAGCGAGCAGGCCTTCGCTGTCTCTCTCCACGTCGCACGACATCTCCCCCGCCCGCCTCTCCACCCCCGTTCCGCCATGCTCGCGTCCTCCGCTCGCTCTGTGCTTCGCGCATCTTCACGCGTACGTATATTCTTTTGTCGTGTACACAGAAGTGTTTGTGACGTCGGACGGTTGCAGGCCTTCTCAACATCTTCGCCGCGAGCCGCCGATATGGCAAAACTCTGTCTCATTGGCCGTCTCGGGAAGGAGCCAGAGCTGCGCTACACCAAGACCAACAAGGAATACGTCTCGTACGTATCGCCGTTCCTGACGCGTGTGCCCACGCTGGTCGCTCACTTGTCTTCCTCCCGGGCAGCTACGTCGTTGCCACCTCCAACTCGCCTCCGCCTGACGCTGAGCCGACCACTACGTGGCATCATGTCCTTTCCTTTATGCCCCACGCCAACAACTTCCTGCGCTCGCTGAAAAAGGGCGCGCTTGTCTATGTCGAAGCCAACTTCGAAGTGCGCCAGCCCGATGCCAACGCCGACCCTAGCACCCCTGAGGGCCAGCGTCAGATCTTCCTCAGGCACGGTACGTCTCTCCAACACCCAATCTGAGTTACCCGTGAGACTGAGTCTCGTTCCAGAAAACCTTCGTGTGCTTCGCCAACCCTTCACCCAGAAGGAGGACTCCGACGAGGAGTGATCTCCGACCCTCCTCCTCCAAAACTAGTTATGCTTTTTGTATTCGTACGTTACCCCCTCTCAGCACAAACGTAATCATGCAATTATGTCTAGAGATAGTTGTTGGGAATCATAGACATATTCCCTTTCCAGGTACTTTGCAGCATCGAGGCAGCACAGTTGGTTGGCCCTAGACTTGATGAAGTCTTTTTTTCTTAGAAACTAAGCGCAGTCCTTGGTCTACTCAATGCCTACCTAAATTCAAGTAATGTCGCCTTACTGATCGACGTCGAGCCAGGTTGACCCTAGCACTCTGGGTGACTGGACACATTGGTGTCCGACGGAGATTCGCGAACTGAATCATGTGCACGTTGAAAAATGTACAGTCATTAACCGGCTGATGTAACACCCCTGTCTGGTGTAACATTTTGCCTGTATCTTCATAACACAACAAGCTTTCTGCTCCGTTCTTTTTGCACCATATTCTGCGTGGTATAGTTCATCTTCCTGCAAAATTTCGGCTCACAGCACTGACGCAAAACTTAGAAATCTCGCCGTAAATATAGGCTGATTTGTCTTTGCGTTATGCCCAATACCCATGAATATTTTCTTCATACCTTGTCCAAATCCCAACTCTTCAGGATAAAACATATTTTACTTTATGTACAACTATCTTTGAGTGTCTAAAAGTGTTTCCCTGACCGAGAGAGCTTGCGGCAGGACTGAGGCCGGGGTGATACATTGGGATGAGCTTAGGCGCCTTCTGGGAATTGTGGTCTTCATGCTCATCTTGGTTTTGAAAATAATATGAATTCGATCCCGAGATATCAAAGAATGGCTATAGCTACTGTACAATACCAGAACTGTAGCAATAGCTTAAGAATTGACTCAGAAAATGCGAAAATTTGATTTGAGCGTTACTTTAGGTGGTTGATGATTGTAATGCGTTTCAATTTGAACAAAGGAGCTACGCAGTATTACATTCGTTCGCAACTCCAAGACCTCACAGGACATATTTACATAAGACCGGAGTGGTTGACATTCAAGTTGACTGGCCAGACTTTGTACAATCCCCAATTGCACGCCGCATGACCACTGGTCATGCGACCGTGCTGAGCACTGAGTTCGAGCACAGAATAGTACAGAGTACAACCTTGGTCAGCGCAGAACAGATCACGACGATGAACAAAAGAGTCCCAGCAGGCATAAGGCCACCTGCAAGCACGTCAGCCGCACCCCTACTGCACCCTCCGACCAATCAATCCCGATACTCCAACTCCCCATGGTCGTGGTAGCCATCGTCCTCATCGTGCAAACCATGGATCCCCCTCGACGCCGGGTCGCGCACCCACTCCTACACATACAAAGATAAAGATCCCCCGTCCCCGACATTCATCAGTCAGCCGCCCCGTTGAGAACTGGACCCTCTTCTGCGTACCGTACTTGGGGGCCGGCCAGACGCCGAGCCGTGCGTGTGGCCGGTGAGCTGGTGCGCCATGGCGGAGGACATGACCGTCTGGACGCTCTGGCCGAGTGCGCTGGTACCCATCGACGTGCCCATTGAGGTGCCCATCGTCGAAGGCGCGCCGGGTGGCGGGGCAGCGTCGCGTGCGAGCTTCTTGAGGTAGTCCCGGACCGAGGTCACGACGAGCTGCACGCATGATTGAAAAGGGTGAACATTAGCTTCTGCGACGCGATTTGAATGCTGGGCGAGGTGTCTTACGTGGTGGTCGTCTTGGCTAGAGCCGGAATAGCAGCCAATGATGGCGATGGGGCAGCAGGGTGCGTTCTTGGACACAACACAGCTTCAGCCACTGGAACAGCAATGAGCTATGGTAGTGTGGGTTCCTACTTACCTCGAGCCATATTGGGAACGCTGTGAAGAGTAAGTACATCAGAACGACGACACGTGCCCCATGACGCGTGTGTTCACTTACCTCCGCCACTGATTTTGAGGTCGGACGGTATGCCTAACTGCTTCTGCGTCTTGCCCAACGCGTTCATGCCTTTCTCCACATAGTAGCTGGAATGACCAGTCCGCCTGACGACAGATATCATCCCCTTATATCCCTGTCATTTCCACGAACTCTCATACACCTGCGCAATAGATCGGAACAACGTACCTCTAAACAAGCCCAACTATCAAGACTGACATCACCGGCGCCGTCCAACCCGCCCAAGTTGCCGACGGTACACGAGAAGAGAGTGTGCCCAGCAATAGTCTGTATGGAGACGAGCATACCGCGGACTTTCACATGTCTTGAGGAGGAGCGGAATCGTTTGCGGAGGGAGAGACCGAGCATGACGGCGGCGTCGGCATCGAAAGAGGGGAAGCGGTAAAGGGACTCCTCGTTGAGGGCCTGCGTGGCGAGCTCGGCCTCGCTGGGAGGCATGGGGGTGTTGGAGTTGAAGCCGTTGAACATCTGAAGGGCACCGAGACCGGCGTAGGCCATGGACGAAAAGAAGAGAATACCCGGACGGAGAGTACACGGCTATTAGTCAAGAATATCGAAGCGATGTGGTACTAGGTTCAAGTTCGGTGGCACTGGACAGTAGCCTGGGGCGCCGGAGGGGGATTGGAGGTAAGTTGGGAACGCGGTCGAGCGCGGCACGAAGGAACACGAACCCTGGCAGACGCGCTGTGGGAGGCACGACACGAGGAGACGTGACGCAGTGTCGGAAGCTAAGCGAGTGCAGGGCGGCATGAGGCCTTCCTCGCATTAATTACTGCGCGGATCCGCTGCAGCGGCGATCTGCTCTTGCATTGTCTGTCTGCATCGTTGTTGGATGGGCCTGGGGGGTGGGAATGCCTGTGGGACAGAGTGCAGGTAATACGGCTGAACCAAGCTGGAACGCGGTTGTGAAGAAGAGGGAGGAAGACGCGGGCCGTGTTCCCGATCGGGAAGGGGCGGGCACGTGGGGCGCGTTGGGGTCAAACGCGCTTGTTCTGCAGTGCTGGCCTGCTCCGTTGGTTCTGCTGTCCTCTCCTCCCTCCGGGGTCTCCCCTTTCGTCCGGGTCTGTAAGCTAAGAGGTCTGTCTATCGACGGGCTCCCTCGCCTTTCTATCAAGCTCAAGCGTTGAATATGCAGGTGTACGCGGGATTCCACGACTTACAGTCAACATGGACGCGCTCTTTCAACCTGTCGCAGATGCCACAGGCGGTTCCGTCGACCAAATCAAGGTACGTTCTTACCTACTGCTCCTTCATCCGTCACCTCATTCCTATTCCCTTGCAGCTAATCGCCTGTATACTGTTCTCCTACCCACTTGGCAGTCTCTACATTCGCATACCCACCTCCCATCCAGAGCTCAAGCACCTCTTCAGCGTTCTCATCTCCTTGTTCTACCTCGTCCCAGTCTTGAATCTATGGGGCGGTGCACTACAACTGCTTTTCAGCGTCGTCGCAACCTACCACATCGCAAAGAGAATACAAACCCGTTCAATGCCTTGGTTAGTCTTGGTGTGAGCCTTCCATCATCTTCCCAAATCATGTCGGTTCTAACCTGGATGGTCTAAGATTCACAATGTCACATTTAACGATCAGGTGCGTTCTCTTTCTCTTATAGCTACCTATAGTTCCTCATGTATCTGGACCAGCCACGTTGTTCGGACATTCGCCGGGGGTGACTATGAAACCATCGAAATCTCTGGTCCCCAGATGGTCTTGACCATGAAGTTGACCACATTCGCGTGGAATGTATGGGATGGGAGGAGACCATCTGAAGTGAGTTTTCTTTTCGTTCTTGTGGTTGCCACCTCCGTTTTGACTTGCATTTCAGGACCTTGACAAGTGGCAAACTGAACAGCGCGTAGTGGAATTTCCCTCCTTGATCGAGTTTCTTGGATATGCGTAAGCTAGGGACTATTTTTTTGTTTGTCCTGCTGTTTATCCCCATCTGCGACAGATTCTACTTCCCAGGTTTCCTCGTCGGGCCATACCTCACCTACAACGAATATCAGGCGCTTGTGACCGGATCCCTGTACAAGGCTGCCGAACAGCGCGAGGAGTCTGCCATAAACGAGACAAACCATCTGAGCCAGCGCCTTGTGCCCCACGGTCGCAAGCGCGTCGCGTACAGAAAGATGTTCAAAGGACTTGTCTTCCTTGTACTGTTCGTCTTGTTCTATCCAGAATACAATTTCACCATTACGGTTGAGGATGAATTCGAGTCGAGACGACTATTCTCCCGGTATGTATCGTATTGGACCCGCAAGCAATACGCTCACGTTCCTTCAAACTTAGGATTATCCTCCTCCAGTTCTGCGGCTTCTTCGAGCGCTGCAAGTACTACGCCATCTGGACATTGACGGAGGTCAGGAGCGCGATCCTGCTAGCTGGTATTTGCGCTGCAACTGAAATGGTGTTTATCTAGGGTGCTTCCATTCAAACTGGTCTTGGCTTCACGGGCTACAGCGAGGGCGGCCGCACCAAGTGGGAAGGTGCTGCTAACGTCGATGTCTGGAACATCGAGTTCGCAGAAAACACCAAGGTTCTCCTCGACTCGTGGAACATGAAGACCAACATTTGGCTCCGCGAATGTGTCTACAAGCGCGTCACTCCGAAGGGCAAAAAGCCCGGGTTCCGGAGTAGTCTCGCCACGTTCATGACGAGCGCGTTCTGGGTTCGCCTTATCTCTCTTCCCTTCTCACTGCGCTCGAAATCTAACGCGCACTTCTTGTGCTTCGCAGCACGGCATCGCGCCCGGCTACTACCTCAGTTTCTTCTTCTTCGCCTTCGTGCAAACAACGGGCCGTCTGGCACGGAGCTACCTGCGCCCTCTGCTCCTCCCCGCGAACTACGTCTCAAAACGCGGCGCGCCGCCGCCCCCGCAGACGCACAAGAAGCAGCTGTACGACGTGCTCGGCGTGCTCGCGACGGTGACGCTGACCAACTACGGCACGCTGCCGTTCATGCTGCTCACCATCGACGACTCGTTCGTCGCGTGGAACAGCGTCATGTGGTACGGCCACTTCCTCGTCGCCGGCGCGCTCGGGTTCTTCTACCTAGGCGGGAACGTGCTCCTCACGCAGGTGCAGGCCGTCCGCGTGAAGCAGGCGGGGTACCAGATGGAGAGGGACGAGATCAACAGGAACGTGAGGAGCCTGCCGGGCACCCCTGTCAAAACCACGACGCTCCCGCCATTGGACGAGGCGGCGAGGACGCTGGAGAAGCGGGTCGCAGGGAAGCTGGGGAATGGCCATGCACAATGAGGATCTAGGTGGTGGTGAGGGATGGCGAGACACGATCTATGGGTTGGAGGATTTTGGGATAGAAAACGTGCGCGCTGCTTGGATGTTTTTGCCTTTGGATTAGTTACATGATATACAATACACTCTGATGAAAGTCACGAGTTATCCACGGAGCAAATAACTTGAAGGACTTGAAGGCCACTGTCGTAGGTGGGTAGTCTGCAGCCGAGGGCTTGCAGTTCGACACCGTGAAATTCAAGCTTGGGGCCGGGTGGATGACATCATGGTCGAGCTCTAACGCGCTATGATCTATCTTTCGCGGGACGTCGTCCAAATGAGCGGAACTGTGGTTATAAGTTGTGAGACGTGACGTACAGGTCACAGAACGCGTCTGTGACATGAGCGCTTCCGTTCGTTGCCGCGGCGTGTGCAAACCAGCACAAACCCGGTTAGAACTTGTCTGCGCCTCTCACACCTCCCAGTTGCCCCTCCTCTTGCCTCCGCCATGTCTTTGGCTCGAGCGGCGACGTCTGATTCGATTCCTCCTACTGCGCGGGCCATCTCGCTGCTCGTTGCCGCAGTCCCGGCAGTCCAGGACATACAAAGCGGAGTCCTCCACCAGCTCCTCGAGTTCTCGAACCGGTACACCGCGCAGGTCCTCTCCGACGCGCTCGTCTACGCAGAGCATGCGGGGCGGTCAGGGAAGGTCGAGATGGAGGACGTCGTGCTCGCCGTCCAGGCCCGTGTCGGCTGGGAGTTCGGTGGCCGTGTGCCAAAAGAGGTGCGTCGTGCTTCCCACCTACCCCACCCCCCAGCTCCTTCCCATCCATTCATCCCTGGCGCACTCTCGCTCGCATCCGCTATTATTATACCTCGCTCTTAGTCCATCCGCGGGCTGCATGCTAACACGCGCGCGCACAGTACATGCTCTCCCTCGCGACGCAGACTAACAGCGTCCCGCTCCCCTCCGTGCCCGAAGTGTACGGCGTGCGCCTCCCGCCCGCGCACGAGTGCCTCACCGCGGTCGACTTCGATCTCGTGCCCAACAAGCCGCCCCCAGGCGTGAAGCTCTACGACGAGGAGGTCGAGGAGGTTGAGGAGAGTGAGTCTGACGAGGATGAGGACATGGAGCCCGCGCCTCTCCCCGCCTCCCAACCACCATCGCAGCAGGTGCAGATTCCACCCGTGAGCGCCGGCCCGGTGCATACCCCGTCGGATGTCGACATGCTCACGCCTGGGGGCGTGCCGGCGGAGGATGGGAGCGAGGCGGAGGAGGAGGACGGTCTGTTTGCGGGTGGGGACGAGGAAGAGGAGGAGAGCGGGGACGAGGCGATGGAGGATGTCACTGCGTCAGCCCCGCCGGCAGGGGGCGCCACTACGAATGGTGTCAAGCGGAAACTCGTGGAAGAAGAGGATTACGACTAGTCGTAGAGTGTTCGCAAGAGTCGAGTCGGGCTGTCGGCTTTGGATTCGGACAGGTGCACACTGCTGGCTTCATGTGGATTTATGTGTATTATAGCAATGCGTGGTAACAATAATGAAGTATACGAATCTAGATACAAAACGAAGGCAAAGATCCTATCTGGAAGTATAAGCATAGAGGACAAACTACCAAGCGAAGGTTGTGTCAAACTGTCTTGACACCACTAGCAATACTAAAGTGTATCGCGAAACCATTGCTGGGCAAGGATGGCAAACAGAACAACGAGCAGAGCAACAATGAACAGTAGCCATGAGCCCCAGGCTATAACAAAGGTGTTAGCGGCGTTGTTAGAGCAGACGTCGCGAGAAGCACTCACAGGTAGCACCAAGACCTGTTGGGATAGTGACGACACGAACAGTGTTATCCGCGCTTCCCGAGACGAGAGTATCTGAGCTTGGGCTGAAGCGCAATGTTGTTGGAGGGAACTCGTGCGCTTTGAGAATGGTCAGAAGCGGCTACATGGCGAGGAAAACGCAAGTTTCAATTCCAGTACTCAAAATCTCAGCATGACAAAAGCATACGGCAAGGCTTTGCGCATCGAGAACCCCGACGTTCAAGTCAGATGAACCAAAAGCGAGGAGCTTCCCATCACGGCTGCGTAAGAACATTAGATTAGATCATAATCTGGGTATTCGAGACAAAACGCACCTAATGTCAAAGCATGTTACGCCACGGTCGCTAATTTGGCGGAGCTTCGTTGTCGTCCAGGTGTCAGTGTCCCATTTGACCACGTAAGCCCGTCGCGGTGACGCTTTCGACCGTGTTTTCGGTGGGACAGTGTTCGAGACCGAGTACAGCACCTTCTCGTCGCACGGGTGGAACCTATGTGATTGCAGGAAACCGTCTGAACGTCGACGCCAACATGGTAACTAGAGAATACTCACCTCACGGCGCGGTAGCTGCTCCCAGCATCCTTTCCATGTAGCATAGGTCTGTCTATGGTGTGCAACAGCTCTAATGGTGCGAGTGGGGTTTCCCTTCCCTTCGACTTCTCATTAGCTTCTCCCTCTTCCTCGGATGGAAGGGCATAGACCAGTAGGTTTACAGTTGTTGCGACTACTAGCTGAAGCGAACATGAAGCCTGATTGAATGCATGAAAGAGAGGTGCTTACCGTCTTGGATGAGAATGCAGCATCATAAACCTCGCCGTTCTCCAGCTGAATGGGAGTAGCAATGGGCTCAAGCGAAGGGTAGTCTAGGACGGAGAGCTGTACGGAGTTGAGTATGTGGGTCCAGGAAGAGGGCGCGAAATGACACGTACGTTGCGCGTGCCACCAATAGCAAGGTATTTGCCATTCGGAGAGAACACGGTGACTTTCTAGGGAGATATGAGACTAATGCGGGCATGCACAGATGATTAGACTGACTTGAAAGTCATCGTCCTCGGTTGTGAGATGTATTGTGCTCTGGGCGTGCGAAAATGAGAGCCTAGGACGAGGGTTGGAGAGTCTGGGGTGAACGGAGATAACGGGTAGACGTACTTATTGTCTTGGACATTATACACGCGACAGTTCTGGTTTGGGCCGCTCTTGAGGGCGTCCTCGGAGCTGTTAATGCCTCCAACTATCTCGGAACGCGAAGGGTGTGCGGCCATGCTCATGGGGGCATCCTCGCCATTCGCGAGCTCCAGCTCATCCACAAGCGCTAACTTGCTATCACCCTCTACATGATATAGTCGCTAGCGGACAAGGCGATCAGAACTGGACTGGTATTAGAGGACACCGGAGACATACTAGCTTGTTTTTGATACCGGTCTTTGACTGCCCACCGCCTCCGCCGAGGACGAAGTCGTATGGAGAGACGAACGCGCAGGAATAGACGGGAAAGGAGGAGAGTGGATGGGATGTGTGCTTGGTCCTCATGTGTGGGAGGGTGGAGTAGACCTGGAAGCAGGGGTGTGCAGTGGAAGTGTGGGAGGTAGTGCGAGAAGAGACAGAGGTGACGAAGGAGGCCGGGCGAGGCGTGGAGGGAAGGGCGGAGGGATGCCAAGGGATGGTGGCCCGCGAGAAGAGTCCAAGTTGTCGCGAGGCGGGCGTCGCACGGGCGCCTGCCGCCGTCATAGGCACGGGCCGGGCGAGGGAGGGAGCCTGATGAGGGCATCGATGCTCAGCCGCATTTCGCGCAGACTGCTCAGTCCTCTCCTTGCTTCCGGCCGCTCCTGGCCCCGCATAACTTATGTTCCTCCTCACATGACCCGCCTCTCCCTGCCCGCTCTGCTATACACACTCTCCCCTCGCTCTCCCTGATCTGCGACATATACCCTACCCGACGCCCGAACTTGACCAGGTCTTGCCGACTAGCCATGCTCGCTGCTCCTCTACTACTGCCCGACCTCGATGACCTCCCAGGCAGCATCGATCTCCCACGCATATCCACCGCGACCGCCGCTGGAATAGGCGTCGCCATAGCCGGAAACATTCTCATATCCCTCGCCCTCAACTGCCAGAAACTCGCCCACAGACGCCTTCAGCGCGAGCGCGAAGCTTTGGCCAACGCCCCACAACCATTGAAACCCACCAGTTCTAATGGTCGCATCATCGACGGCCCTGACTACGACGATGTCGCGCCATCTCACGCCCCCCTCCGTACGGTGGCCGTACTGGAGACGGAACCACTGCTGCCACAACCTAACCGTGCGGAAACCGACACTACGCGGCCTGGCCGAAGATGGTTCTTCTTCCGCAGGAAATCATTTCATACTCGCGCCAGGAATGCCGATCGCGCACACCTCGCGAGCACCCATGCCCTCATGCCCGTCGAGATCACCCAAGTCCCATCCCAAGATGCGGCGCGACATCAAACTGGAGAGCCGAAATCGAAAGCGCAGACTGTTGCCGAGAGCGACTATCTACGCTCAAAGCTATGGTTTGCCCAATTTCTTGTCACGTCTCTGGCATATGTCTGACGTGTGTTAGGTGGTTTGGCTTCCTGCTCATGAACATCGGCGAGACGGGCAACTTCATCTCTTACGCATTTGCTCCCGCATCCGTGGTGGCGCCTTTAGGAACGGTACGTGCGACCGTCACGTCTTCGCGGATGGTGCGAATGACTATAGGCAATCTGTCAGTTTGCTCTCATCGCCAACTGCATATTCGCACCGCTTATGCTTAAAGAGCGATTTCGGAAGGTTAGCAGGCTCCTTATTTGGATGACCCTTTCAAACCGACTGTCATTCTAGCGCGACTTCCTTGGTATCATTATCGCGATCCTGGGAGCGGTCACTGTAGTGCTCTCGGCAAATCCCTCCGACACTCGACTCGATCCCAAAGGCCTCATTGCGGCCATTTCGACACGGCCTTTCGAAATTTATGCCTTGATCTACGTCGTCGGGGTCGTGCTATTGTCGGGCTTGTCTGAGGGACCAGCGGGCAAACGCTTTGTATATGTGGACGTAGGACTGTGCGCCCTCTTCGGTAACGCCATTCGCCTGCAACGTCTGTGAGCGGCGGACTAACAGACAATACAGGAGGCTTCACCGTGTTGTCAACAAAAGCCCTTTCCACGCTTCTGACACTGGAGTGGTTTCAAATCTTCAAGGAATGGATCACATACCCCGTCGTCGCTGTATGTCAATATTCTTCCACCCTTCGGTTGATTTGCTAACTGAGCGGGGGTAGGTGCTTCTCGGAACTGGGATTGGCCAAATACGATACCTTAACCGCGCTCTCATGCGATTTGATAGCAAAGTAAGGCTTCCTTTACCTCGTTCGGATGATGAAGTTGATATTCTCTCCTCGCCTCAGATTGTTGTGCCTACCCAGTTCGTAACCTTCAACCTTTCCGCCATCGTAGGTTCGGCGATCCTCTACGGCGACTTCAAGAGGACGACCTTCCACCAACTTGTCACCTTTCTCTATGGCTGTGGCGCGACTTTCCTTGGCGTGTTCATTATCTCCTGGTCACCACGCGGGAGGCCCAAGCCCGAGTACGACGAAGAGGAGGGCGACCCCGAGGAAGACGATGATGACACGGACCCCATGTCCGCCGAGACCGTCACGAAGACAGGCACAAGCGTCGCGGAGAGCGTGACGGCCTCTCCGTCGGCATTCGGGAGCGTGCGCACGCTCAAGGGCAGCATCTCATGCCGCGCACGACCCGCGCTAGCCATACCGGACGGTATGGGCTCAAGTGGGAGCGACACGGGCGCGCAACAGGCGCTCCGCAACAGGCGCAGCGCCGTGAGCCTCTATGGCTTCTCCCCCGCGCAGGTACGCACGTTCGTCTCGTCGCTTAGTGTCCGAACATCCCGCTGATCCGTCCTACTTATTCTATCGTTGCCTGCCCTTTGGTCTCCCTTCGTCATCCGTCATTACCTTTGTGCTCGGACCGGGTTTCTAGCGCGTGCTGCTGATTAGCTCCTCGCCCCGCGACGAGCTCTTCGTCCGCCCGAACCTCGACCCCGAGCGGGACTACCGGGATCGCGAACGGGATCCGACCGCGTCCCCCGAGTCTATCAGCCGCCGACGTGCCGTCAACTGGCTCGACGAGGGCTTCTCCTTCTCCTCCCAGCCCTCGTCGCAGACCAGCCCCCGGCGTACCACCCTGTACGGCGCGACGAGCTCGAATGCGGCGTCGCGCGAGGCCAGCCGGATCCGCGCCGACTCGCGTCCCGCAGCGCCGGGCCGCCCCCGGACGAACACGAACACGAGCATGTCGGTGGGCAGCCGGAGCGTCAGCCGGAGCAGGAGCAGAGGAAGGGACAGAAGCGAGAGCCCAATCGACCCCTTCCGGTGACGAAGCGTTCGACTTCAATGGGGCTGTCGACCGTCCGTGACGGACGCTTGAGCGTGTTCGCGATGGGATAGAGGTATTATATTTCGTGAGTACAATACGTGTAAGCCTCTCGCGTGCGGTCGAAGGAGCAATCAATGATAAATGTGTCGTACAGGTCGTGATGGTGTACGTTGTCAACTTATTCCCATTGGTCTATTGCTTTTTAGCACTGCTCCCCCAACATGACCGAGCAATCATCGATAGAGATGTACCGTACTTACTCCAGCGTGTGAACACGCTGTTCAGTGCGACGTGTGCGCTCACTGCGCGCATACGGTGCGCATCATCATCGACATCATCGAAGTTGGGAAGTCATCAGTAACCACCTTCTGATGGCGGCCGGTTCGGTAATAAGAATTGGGTATCTGTGCGGTAACGGTATACCCGGCCCTGTTATGTCATCGCCCTCCAGGCACGCCTCATGTCGTAAGTGGTGGCCGCAAAACCGCCTCTTGGCGCGCGCATATGTACGTCGAGTCCGAGTCCGAGTCCATGTGTCCAAGCGAGCATGTGTGCATGCGCAGTGAGCGTTGTGATGTGCAAAGAGCCCTGGTTGAGTCGAAGCGGAAGGTATGCAAACACCGGTGAGTCAGTAATAAGACCGAAACTATGTAAGTCATGTATGATATATGGGGCGGCTTGAAGGTGAAGATATCGTCATAGTTACAAATAATCCAAGCGATGAGAGCCAGATGTCTGGGCAGAGACGATGGGAAAGGGAACAGAAGATGGAATCCAGGACGCAGGGGAGAAGCGGAACACTATGACCTCTGCCGATCGCAAGGCTGCAAGACGAAGCCTAGACGCTCGATGACAGGTTCTTCCACGCGCCTAACTCCAGCACGCACCCCGTTTCATAACCGACCAGCGCCAACCCAGCCACGCCCGATGAACCGACACCTTGCACCCGACGAAGGGGGAAAGGGGGAGACGTCGAAGAATAACAGGCTGAACTCCTCCAAATCAACGTACAGTGACACGACGTTCCATAGGCATCCATGACGTGATGATGATGGGAGACGAAGCAAGGCGTACGAGAGGCCGGGGCCTATGGGGCGGCCCTGGGGCGGACTTCCTCCTCGGACGAATCGTTATCATTGCCCTGTTCGGGCGTAGGTTCCTCTGCGACAATGAATGACCTCGAAGTTGTGGCGCCGGAGGGCGCCCACAGGGCACGGAGGTTCCAGAAACCGGCAGTCGAAGCTTCGTCAGAGACATCCTGCGCGTCCGCCCTACCGCCGACGCCGAAGACGTCCATTTCGGCGGTGTGCGTCAGCGCAGAGAGGTCGACGTCGTTATCAGAGATGATGCCAAATTCGAGGCGCGGGTGACTCGACGCGATGCGGTGCATCACGACATGCGAGGCCATAATGAAAAGGAGGAGGAAGAGGAGGATAATCGTGCGGATCCGGCCCTTGAGAGAAAACGAGCTAGTCCGATCGTCGAACCTGGCCTTGAAAGGTGACTGGGGCAGCTGTATCTGGGAGGGCAGATACGAGCGGAACGATGGGACGAGCGTGCCCAAGCGTTGCGCGAAGGTAGGGCTTGGAGGAGGAGCAAGGAAAGCAATAAAGAATTCCTTCTCAAAGACTGGGGAGGAGGGAGTCACAATGATCGCAGGAAGTTCAGCCTTTTCGTCAACGAGGGGCAAAGTGAGGTCTGGGAATTTCAGGCACCGAGTGAGCTTGTAGCAGACGCAGACAATCTAGTGAGCTAGACGTACCCAACGGTGCAGGGATGAGCGTGTAGTCGAGCCTCTGGGGGAGACGGTTAAGGCGGGGGGCTACTCCATAGGGAACATAGGAAGGAGTGAGGTAGCAGGCATGAGCTCTCGACTTCCTGCGGTGGTGCATAACAGACGGCGGAAGGAGACTCACGGGAGCGACGCATACTCGTTAATGTATAAATAATACACGAGCTGAGAAGTGCTGAGAAGGTGAAGTAATGAACTCTGCGAGTGGCGTTTTTGCGGGAGTAGCTCTAAAGCCGGAGGGAGATCAAGCTTGTAGAGCGGGTTGACGGCCAAAAGAGCGTGAGTGGAAAAGGAGAGTGGGTGTCTTGGAGACGGTGGAGCGAGACGCGACGGGTGGAGGACGTCGTAGACAGTGAAGGCGACGACGGTGCGGACAGCGAGGAGGATGGATTGAGAAAAGAAGGGAGACGAGGGGCGGGACCGGGCCCACACCTCCCCTACAAATTGGCCGTGGGCTCCTTACGTCAGCCGCTCCCCCTTTGGCAATCCGGCCGGGAATATTTGCATGGGCGCATTCATCTGACCTTGTGTCCCGACCGCCTCATGTCTCTCCTCCTCCTCGACCCGCCCTCCTACACCACATTCTCGAGGCCCCAGCGGTCCGCAGAGCTGCCCGCAGAGGCATATGTGCTCTCCATAGCGTCCCTGCCGACCTCCTACGCTGCTGCTGCCTCGTCTCCGTCAAACAAGATCCACCTTTTCGACAAGGAGCGCCTCAAGGATGTACAGACCCTTCCGGGCCACGCATCCTCCATCACGACCCTCAGATCTGTTCCGAATGTTGCCAACGCTGCGACCCACGCCCTTCTTTCATCAGGCAAGGATGGCACAGTCCGCGTTTGGGACGAGCGCGCAGGCACTGCCGCACTTCGCTGTGAGCCTCCGTCCCACCCCTTTGACCGAGATGTACCTACCACTCAATACAGAATGTGATGGTTTTTGCTTCTTCCTACAACAACATATGTTAATGTAACAAACGCCCTATCGCCTGTCTGATGGATGCGCCGGCCGTCATGTCCCCAGTAACTGCACATACTGCCGGAAGTACGCTCGGACTGCTCTCCTGTGATGTCTCTGCCGACGGACTGACCATCGCGGCTGGCACCGAGCTGCAGGGCGAAGATGCAGCCATCCTGTACTGGTAAGTCGCGCTTCCCGCCCCGGCTCTCGACCTGCGACTCGCAGTGCCTGACCGATCCAGGGCCGCTGCGTCCGTTGTTTATGCGCTTCCGTTCGTCCGCGTCCGCATTCGGGTTCTACCTTTCCAGGGACCCACGCAACCCTGCCGCGCCCCTGCGCATGCACTCGTCCACGCACTCCGACGACGTTACCGCGGTGCACTTCTATCGGCCGGCCTCGTCCTCAGTTTTCAATAACAGGAACACGCTGCTGTCGGTCTCCTCGGACGGCCTTGTGTGCACGAGCAACGCGGACGAGACGGATGAAGACGAAGCGGGTATCCACGTCGCCAACTGGGGCTGCAGTGTCGCGCAAGCGGGCTGGCTGCACGACCGTGCAGGCCAGCCGGGGATATGGGCGTCCAGCGACATGGAAACGTTCGGTTTGTGGAACAGCGAGGTCCGTGGCACGCGTCGCTGCAACACAGTGACACACCGAGTGGCATGCGCAATGGACTGACAGCGGCGTTTCACGAGCAGCTCGATCCCGTTCAAGGGGTGGACATCCGACAGCCCTCCATGCACCGGCAGAACCTGACCTGGGTGACGGATTACCTGATCGGTTGCCACACGACCGCCAATCCTCCCGCGGAAGCAGACAATGATCTGTGCATCTTCGTCGGCTCAAACGAGTACGTTGCCTATCCCGTTTTCATTCCCGCGGCTATGCGCTAAGTCCATAATTCGTGGTATCGCTCGTCGTTCGACAGGGGTGACGTCGCGTTGATCACTCGGCCGAGTTTCGCGGATCCTGGCGTACCATGGGCTCTCCAGCGCACCTGGACGACACACCATGTTGGCGTCGTGCGGGCCGTCTTGTGGGATGAAAAGGTATGTTGCACGCTCATTCTAGCTGTCATGCAGACTGTCTACTCACAGCACATCCGCGCATAGAACAACCTCTTGCTCACCGGCGGCGAAGATTCCAAGCTACACGCGTGGAATGCCCCTCTGCTCACGCCGGAAGTTACGTCCCCAGGGAAATCAAAACGGGTCAACGACGTGGACCCTATGGATATTGACGAAGAAGGCGACTCTGTCCGCAAAAAGAGACGCGGTTAACGCACTCTGGCATTGATCATCGTCTTCCCTCATGGCCGCACATGCTGTCGGTAGCTCTAACATTCAAGTGGTGGAAATGTCTGTGCGCATCTGTATGACGTGGTAGAATAAAGTATACACGATGTTGTAGGTTATGCATGATCCGGTCTCCGTAGGGATAGGCAGCACTCTCCTTAGCACTCTCCTTACATGCGGAAGACACCATAGCCCTTGGCGTCTCCATCCCAAGTCGTGTATGGCTGGCGACTTGCAGAACTACTCGAGCCCCCACGCTCTCGTGCTGCGAGGGCTAATGCCAGGCCGACAGTATCGCGGGTGTCGACTGGGCGGATAATGCCGTCATCCCAGAGTCGCGCCGACGCGTAGAGCGCGGTCGACTGGTGCTCGATCTCGTCCTTGAGCATGGAGTGCTTCGTTGGGTCCTTGGACACCTGCGACATGACCTGTGAGAGCTGGCCGGGACCCATGACCGACACCTTGGCGTTCTATTAAACCGCACACACGACGAGTTAGTCCCACTTTGACCTGACTGAACAAGACGTAACGTACCGGCCACATCCAGAGGAACCGCCCACCACATGCGCGCCCGCACATGCCGTAGTTGCCCGCCCCGTAGCTCCCGCCCACGACAACAGTGACCTTGGGCACGTCTGCGCATGCGACGGCGCGGACCATCTTCGCGCCATCCTTGGCGATGCCGCCCTTTTCCGCCTTTGAGCCCACCATGTATCCGGTGACATTGACGAGGAAGAGGAGAGGGATCTGGCGTTGCGAGCACAGCTCTATGAAGTGCGTCGCCTTGAGCGCGGACTGCGAGAAGAGGATGCCGTTGTTCCCGATGATTCCTACCGGGTAGCCGTGAATGTGCGCGAATCCCTGGATTCGTTTGGTGAGAAGTGATAATACGTAGGATCATCACGGGAAGCGTCTTACGGTTACGATGGTGTTGCCATATTCCTTCTTGAACTCTCGGAAGCGGCTGCCGTCGACTACCCGTGCAATGACGTCCCGCATGTCAAATACCTGCCGGACATCAGTGCCGACAATACCATGCAGTTCGTGTGCAGGGTATAATGGGTCTTCTGCTACTGCGGGTGGCTAACGAAAATTCAGCATGCATTCGACTCTTCATTTTGAGGGACAAATTACAGGGACTTCCCTCGACCCCGCCTTGCCGAGGTCACCCACGATACCCCGTGCAATAGCAATAGCATGCTCATCATCTCGCGCGAGATGGTCCGTAACGCCGCTCTCCGATGAGTGCATCATGCCCCCACCGAGTGTTTCCTCATCAACTTCCTCACCCGTCGCTGCTTTCACAAGCGGCGGCCCAGCGAGGAAAATGCGGCCTTGCTCCCGTACAATAATGTTCTCATCTGCCATAGCAGGGACGTATGCGCCACCTGCGACGGAGATACCATGCACAATGGCTATTTGAGGGAGGCCGAGTGCGGACATTTGTGCCATGTTGTAGAATATGCGGCCGAAGTGCTCCTTGTCTGGGAACACCTGCAAGAAGCAGTGAGCTACATTGCAGTCAGTTAATCGACGACCGCAGAGGTTCTTACATTGGCCTGGTGAGGAAGGGCTGCGCCTCCGGACTCCACTATTGTATGTTAGGGCGCGAAAGAACGGGCTGGATGGAGTAACGTACCGACGTAAACGCAAGGCAGCCCATGCTCCCGGGCAATCTCCTGCGCACGCAAATGCTTCTTGACCTGCGAACAAGGTACCGTTCACTCCGGCTCGTGGTGGAGAACGCTTGTATCACCCACCGTAAGCGGGTAATACGAGCCTCCCTTTACTGTAGCGTCGTTAACCACGATCATACACTCCCGCCCGCTTATCCGACCGATGCCGGTAATGATCCCGGCGCCAGGGACGGACTCTCCATAGACCTCGTGCGCCGCGAGCTGGGATAGCTCAAGGAACGGTGTGTGGGGGTCGAGTAGCAATGCTAGTCTAGCGTGGTCAATCAGCTTTCCTCTGTGGCCCGTCCCGCGTAGCAAAACAGACGGACCTTTCCCGAGGGAGCTTCTTCCCTTTACTCCGCATCCGCTCTGCAGCCTTCGAACCACCGCCCTGTCTCACGGCCGAAAACTTGTGCTCCAAATCCTTCACAACCTCGTCCATGGAGTCCGATTTGGCCTTGAATTCCGGCGACGTTGTTGAAAGGAGAGAAGGGAGGACGTTGGGGTGGTATGCCCTCCTCGCGCTCGCTGCCACGGTCCTCTGGGCGACCCGCACCGACCTAGACGCAAGCCGCATGTTGATTCTTGAACTGCGAGAGAAGATATCCAGAGCGGAAACAAGAGGTTTAGGGTAGAAGAGGGCTGGAAGAGGGAGACCCAGAGGCTGGCGGACGCGTCAAGGAGAGTGGGATGGCCGGACCTTGGCTGTTTCGCTGTCCCGCGCGATCACCTGAGCGCGATCCTCGCCTCCGGATCTCGATCCCCGTCCGCGGTGGCCACCCCCGACGATGTCTTCTCGATAAGAATCACCCAGTCGGCGTCGGCGGAGACGTCATCCACGTAACCACATTTACTGCACACACCGCACACCGCACACGAAAGGATGATTACAATGCGCATGATCACCAGAATTCATCATTCGTGACCGCGTATTAGAGTCGAGAGAATCCATGCAACATAAGAATACAATATACGACAAATGCGGGACTACTACCTAATGCATACGAAACGGAGTTGGGGAGTATAGTAACAAGTCAACACGTCCATGAGTGGGGGGGGGGTAAGAGCATGAGTGTCAGTAACCCGCCGCACCGGACCCTCCAACCAGTTGCCTCGACTGCAGCGACGGCGAAGGGTTGGGGATTGCAGGTTGTGGCGTCCGCGTTGGCGACGAGTGCGTGTTGACCTGGGCAGCGGCGAGGTTAGGGCTGAGCATATGAGGAGTGGGGGAATGGGGTGTCAGTCGCGCGATGTGAGATCCCGCTTGCGCTGCCATCGCCTGATTGGCGGCGAGCACCTGCGGATTGGCCATGGATCGCCCTTGAGACAGCTGCGGTGCACGCATGCCGTTTGCGGACGGCACGCGTCCAGGTGAGCCAGCTGGCGGTTGGGAGGTAGCGCCATCAACAGCAACGTTGACAGTGGGAGGAGAATGCTGGCCAGCCATTTGCCACTGAATAGGCCGTCCCCCTGGCATCTGCATAGGGTACGCGCCGTTGGGCATGACGTACGCGCCAGGTTGCCGCAGCGCGAGGTTAACGCCATCTGCGGGGAGCATCGCCTGCAGGGACTGCATCTGTTGGATGCTTAAACCATTCGGTCGCGCTCCTGGATGCCCGTAGTTGCCCTTCACAGCAGTAGGATAACCAGGCATAGCCGGGATGTGATAACCGTTCGTCAGGTTAGGCACATTGACATTGCTGTTTGATGCGACAGGTTTGGAAGGAGGGGTGGGCGAAGCCATAGGCGCAAAGGCAGGCTCCGGATGCGCAGGAACGCCGTTAGGCGACGCCATCTTCACATCCACATCAGGCCTCGGAGGAGAGACTTGGCTTTCCGCAGAGTTGTTGAGCGCGGCACTGGAGGGAGGAGTCGAGAGAGGGGAAGCAGGGTGTTGGGTGCTATTGGCGCCGTTGCCCGGATGCATACGCATGTTGCCATTTGACGAGATACGAAGATGTGCAAGCTTGACTTGCGCGGGAACGGCTATCGGCGTCCCATTCACCTGCGTAGATGTAGGCTGGAGCGTCGTCGCATTGGGGCCAGGAACGGGGGGTACAGGCTGGGGCCGCTGAAGATGAGGGAGAGGTTTGATCATGGTAGTAGGTGGTGGCCCAGGATGATACGGCTTAACGTCGCCTGAAGACAACCTTAACGTAGGGTCAACAGCCATCTTCGCCAAATAGTCGTCTGTGTGGGCCATTGTGAACACCAAACGACT
The DNA here is from genome assembly GCA_022814645.1 of Ganoderma meredithae. NCBI lineage: Eukaryota > Fungi > Basidiomycota > Agaricomycetes > Polyporales > Polyporaceae > Ganoderma > Ganoderma meredithae. The sequence continues at coordinate 21,231 of JAKLMY010000117.1, forward strand.
AGGAAGCAAGCTGAGCGGTCTTCGACATGAACGCATTATTGAAAACTTACCTTGATTGACATTCGTCAATCAGTTTGCGATCCTGTTCCTCCAAGCCCCGAGAGCCCGATGGAGGAGCGTCGTCATCATCGTACCGGAACTGCTCGTCGACCTTCCGCCTGAATTCTCTCTCCTCTACGTCGCTCTTGTCGAAGGTAGCAGCTCGTAGCCTGCAATTGACAAAACGGCGATCCAACACTCTACGTCCACCCCGGGCTGTCCTGACACGGCCGGCGTGATATTTCACTGGATTCTCGTCACCGTTGGCAAAAAGTTGTTCAGGAGGAATGCGAGTCGATTGCGGAGGGATGAATTTGAACTGGCGAGCGTTGTAGCTCACCGGAAGCGCCTGGTATGGGTTCTGTTGTCCCGGGTGAATACCACACACCAAATATGAACTCCGATGACAACTTACGTCGGTCGCATCCTCCCAGGACTTGTCCTTCTCCTTGAGTCGCTGCATCTCAGACTCAATCGCACTTTGAATAGCGGCGCATCGCTCCTTTGGACGAACGACAGGGGTCGGCTGAGCGACAGGGGAGCCAACATCGCCATTCTCGCGAGGAGGATGGCGAAGTTTCAGTGATGCCCGGCTGCTACTGCAGATCAGCGCTTGGCCATGCAACGTAGGGTGTGTGGACCGGAGCGTACCTTGTCTCGACCCTCGGTTTCTTTGGAGGCCTCTCTTTGTCGAGAAATAACTCGTCGTCCTCTTTCGTCCCGAGGGAAGGGTGAGCACGTTTGACGTCGGCGAGAGTCTGGCGCTTGTCCCATAAGCTGGAGGCATGTTGATGTGAGTCTTGCTTCAGTATCTCGCGCTGCTGAATGAGTCGGATGATGTCGAGCGCCATGGCGAGCTCATTCTGCAACCGGACCATTCGATCGGAATACGACGTCTGCGAGGCACGGGTCTTCCGGACAGCTTTGATCTCACGTCGCCGGAAGCAGATGTACGACTCATTCTTGGTGTCGCTTTCGTCAAGCTGCATCGTGCTGAGATGAACGCCATTGCTGACAAGCAAGGAGAATGCACTCACGTTCACGGCGGGGATGATACGGTGGCCATCGCGCTCCTGTCGTCGTTCGCGCCAGTAAGGGTAGATTATCCGAGCGTAGCGCAAGATTTGCGGGGGAAGAGGGATCCAACTCGGTACGGAATAGACAGCGAACATGTTGGGGTGGAGGGGAAAGGCGAAGGTCTCGTGGTAGTCGGAAAATGGTGGGAATGGGGCCCCTTGTTCAAGGCCCTGTTGCGATATTGGAGATGTGGTAACGCCAGCAACGGAAGGGACACTCACGTGGTGGAGAAACTCAGTCTTTTCGTGAGTGACTTTCTCGAAGATGGCCATGACGAGCTCAAACTCGTCTTCGTTGATGGGAACCGCTTGGACGATGTCTGGCTCCTTGCCTTTCGCCTTTGCGCTACGAGCAGAGCGTGTACTCGAACTCGAGACAGCACCCTGCATACTCATTCCTTCGCCGCGAGCTTGCTCGTTGTTCTTGTCAAGCCACTCCTTGTCACGCTCATCCATGAAGTAGATGAACCCGCCAGCAAGGGCGAAGGACGTCGCCTCCTCGACGGTGTCGGAAGACTTGACGTACGAATGTGGGTCCTGCCAGAGACCAGGGGGATACAGGACATCATAGTGTTGAACTACACCAGTGCTATCCGGGGTGGGGATGTAGGCAGCAGGAGCGCTCTCCTTCGCCTCGCCGGACCGCGTGTTGCGCGTTGTGGCCTGGTGCCGAGACGCGGCGGCGGAGAGGACTGCTTGCAAATGATGTTCCTAGATAGGAAGGCGGAAGAGTGAGTCAGCATTCCGCGGAACGAAACTCCCACGGTTCTAGCCAATGAGGACGCGCCACACTCAAGCCACCAACATCGCCGCCCACAGCGAGCAAAGCACGGGGAAGAGACGTACATTGGCATCTTCTGCGTCCACGCCGGCTGTAGAGACGACCCTGGCCTTCTCCTCGTCTTCATCGAGGACAATCGAGTCAGCTTCGATGGTATCTCGGATGACCTTGAGCCGAGTCTTGTTCGTGACCCTGTTACGGTTACGGAGTGCACCAGGACCCGGATGCGTAGCACGCGGCATGACATGGAGTGAGGGAGGGAGAAGCGTTGGGATGGAGTTGACTGGAGGGGATGGTTGGGGCGGGCGGGAACGGCGCCTGGCGCGCAGAGGCCGGTCGAATATCGTGTGCGGGCCGAGACACTGGGGGGCGGAGGAGGTAGCCACATTCCTGCTTATGTAATTGATGCTGCCTGTAATGGCAATCCTTTTTGACGCTACTGGCGGGGGTCTAGACAGAGTAGCCAACCTAGGTTGCTGGGTGGGATAGAGGATACTTGCTCACTACGATAAACGTAGCATCAATAGACAATGAGTATGTACCTAATGGAGTGTGAAATGTGTCAACAGCGGTCGGGAACAGTTGGGAGGGAAGGAACAGGAGAGCACTCACGCAGACAGTACCTAATCCACCTCAGAAACGAAATTACTATCCTCTCAGCTTCAAGGTACATCTTCATTAACCATAAAATTGCCAAGAGGACTGCTTTACGGGGGGAGGGGGCTGACGCCAGCTCTGCATCCGCAGCAACGGGGACGAGCGGCGTTGCAGCGTCGACTACATCCCTGATGAACGCAGGGATAGAAAAATCTAGATATTTCCACGAGGAAAATGAGTAATGATGAATCATGAGAGAGAACGATGCATATAAACTTACTTGACGCGAGCGAAAAATCGCCCCATCCATCTAATGGATGCACACAACCAACTGGTCTTGTATCCAGTTCTGAAAAGAGTACAGGCAAGAGATCCTACCTCCAGCCATACATCGTGGAAAGTGATCATCGCTGCATTGGATGCGTACGCATACAGGCAGCCCAAGGGGTGGTGGAAGCTAGGGGGATGGAGGGCCAAGTTACGCAACTTTGGAGAGCATATGTCTCAAAGCATCTTGTATGCACCGATGAAGTCGAGGAAAGACGGCAGCGCACATCGAGACGATTGAGCCAAGTACGGGAGGAGATGCGTGGCGACATGGTCGCACCCAACGATGAGGACGGGAAGGAGGGAGGCAGGACGGAGTTGCTCGCACGGCAGGCTGGGCTTCACAGCGTCCACGTGCGGCACGTGGGTAGCCACACGCCTAGACGCCCTTGACTGTACAGGTCCCTCGGGAGCACGCGCCGGAAATTGTTTCCTGGGCACCATGTGCTAGACATGCCTCCTGCCCACAGCTCGCTCAGGCAGTGATCTGGTCACAGAAAAAGGTCTTCAGGGCCGGTTGAGTGGACAAGATTTGGAGGGGCAGCCGAAGGATGGTGGAAGTTGCTGTCGATGGTCGCCCCAAGCTTCGGTCTTCATGCTTTTCTTCTTGCGAGGTGAGTGCAGACCATTAACCACTTACACGATGGTAAGCCACAGCCGGATGCACGATGCAGAGTGGAGGGCTTTGTAGGGCAACTCGCCGCATCTGGTTAACCCATCTCCGTTTATAGAAGTCGAGCGGGCCGAACCGAGCGTCTAGTCTCGGCCGCCCTCTTGTTCCACAACATCCACTTGCCGCTTTTCCATTATGGCGGCACTCTCAGACGACCTTCTCGCTGACCTCGAAGGTCTCTCTGGAGAGGAAAATGAATACGAAGACAACGAGGAACAGCAAGCTGAGGCCATCACATCCGTCTCTGCCGGAGTTAAGCGCAAGGCGTTTGCGGATCAGGACGACGACATGTCCGACGCAGAGGGTCAGGACGCAGGGGAAGGTGACTCTGAAGGTGGAGCAGTGGGGAGTCTGGTGCTGGAGGGGGGCGTGAAGCCAGCTGAAGAACTTGATGCGGAGGAGGTGCAACGCATGGAACTAGGTGCGGTGGAAGATGTCCGGAAGGTGGCTAAGTTGGAGGGTGGTAAGCGCATGTATGACATTCTCAAGGTGAGCAGCTCGCATCATACATTATTTATGACTGCACTTTTGTTGACTGTGTACTCTATTGCAGGAAATCGAGAAGTACGAGGCAAACCCAAGCACACCAGAGCAAATGGCCTTGCCCACACACTCGAACCCAGAGTACAACCTCATCGTGCAGGCGAACAATCTCTCGGTGGACGTGGACAACGAGATAATGGTCGTGCATAAGGTGTGTATTACCCCTTTCATGCAGAGTATGACATGGGCTAATAGCCTCATCCTGGTAGTTCATCCGAGACCATTATGCACCGAAGTTTCCCGAACTCGAGCAACTGGTTACCGACCCCGCAATGTACATTCGTTCAGTACGAGCCCTCGCCAATGCAGAGGACCCCACGAAAGTCGACCTCCAAGGCATACTTCCTGCCGCGATTATCATGAGTGTCCTTGTCACTGCAACCACAACGTCTGGCCAGCCCCTTACGGATGCAAACTGGGAGGCCGTTCAAAGAGCTTGTGATTTGGCCGACCGCCTGGAGGAAGCGCGCAAGAAGGTACGCATTTTATCGGACACCCGTTAGAACCCAGTGCACTCATCTTTGTGTTACAGATTTTCCAGTACGTTAGCTCACGAATGAATATGCTTGCTCCCAACCTATCCGCTATCGTCGGTACCACCACAGCTGCGAAACTGCTCGGTGTTGCAGGTGGCCTCTCTGGTGTCGCCAAGATGCCATCGTGTAACGTCTATGTACGTATCTCCATAGCGCCTTATTTGAGTTCGTTTTGACAGGTTCCTCTCTAGCTTCTTGGCGCACAGAAGAAGATCGCGGCCGGTTTCTCATCTGTGACTCAACGGAGGCATACAGGCTTCGTTTTCCAGTCTGAAATCGTTCAAGGAACCCCACCGGAATACCGCATGAAGGTGCAACGGACTGTCGGTGCGAAGTGCACCTTGGCTGCCCGTATGGACCTAGAGAGGTCACGCAGAGATGGTATGTTTGCCTGAGCCACCCTGATCATGCACTGCATACTGACGAAGAGCGTAGGCTCATATGGACAGCAACTTCGTGACAAAATTGAGAAGCACATTGACCGTCTGGCCGCACCACCACCAAGCAAGATCGTGAAGGCTTTGCCCATCCCAAACGACGGCCCTAAGAAGCGTCGTGGGGGTAAACGGTGAGCTCTTATCTCCGAGAGCCACCATCTGTCATGTTTGCTGACCGACATGCTACACAGCGCGAGAAAGGCCAAAGAAGCGTATGCGCAGACCGAGCTCCGCAAGTTGCAGAACCGCATGGCGTTCGGCGAAGCCGAGGAGGAGGTGGGCGCGTTCGACCAGACCAAGGGCCTCGGAATGATTGGCACCGGCAAGGTGCGGGCAGGCGTAGGCGAGGCGAAGAGCCGAGGTGCGTTCCGGATCCTCCAGCCATCCCTGTTTCCATACGCAAGGCTGTTGAAGAGCGAGGACGCTTCCCATCTTCTTCGATGGCTTCCCCAGCGTCCTCGGTTCATATCTTGTTAACTACGATCACTTTATTGGCACGCTGACGCCTCTTCGCTGACAGCCAAACTCTCGAAGGCGAACAAGCTTCGCATGGCGGCGCTCACGCAGGCAGCCCAGAGCGGCACCGCGAGTGCGACACCCGGGACTGCGACATCGCTCACCGTCACCCCTGTCCAAGGTCCGTACTACATGCACGTCGGTCGCTGTTCGGATCACTAATTTGTGGTTCCGCAGGCTTCGAGCTTACGAACCGCGCTGCCGCGGCGGCACGCGTCAAGGAGGCCAACGAGCGGTGGTTCTCCAATGGGACGTTTTCCTTTGTTGGTCAGAAGGGAACCTCCACTCAGAAGTAATTGAGAGACGATGTGTCGAGTGCTGCCCTCTATTCCGATGTAGCTTTCTAGACAGTTGCAATGCGATGATGCTACGATATAGGATGCGAGTGGGTAATAATACAAAGGGGTGCGAACGACGAAAGGACGCAAGATAAAGCTACTATGCTACGTAGGGCTTTACACGGTCGACGGTGGATGAGCGGTGGCGACCGTCTCGCCGGTCGCAGCGCTCTGGGAGACGTCAATGAAGCCGGACTTCTTTGGGTTGCCCGACTTGGTTCGCTTGTTCCTGTAATCCCGGATGGCGGATCGAATGGCATCCTCAGCAAGCACTAAGATGGAAACAAGTCAGTGAGGACATGATTGAACGAGGACACGGCGGACGCACTGGAGCAGTGGAGCTTGACCGGGGGTAGACACAACTCCTTCGCGATCTCAGTGTTTTTGATCTTCTCGGCATCCTCCAACGACAGCCCTTTAACCCGCTCGGTCATATACGAGCTGGACGCAATGGCACTCCCGCATCCAAACGTCTTAAACTTGACGTCTGAGATGATCCCATTCTCGTCCACGCGGATTTGCAGCTTCATGACATCGCCGCACCTAAACGCAGGGGGAGCCGGTCAGCGGGGCTGACAAGCTATAGCGACTCTGAGAGGCAAGTAAAATAGACGTACGCAGGGGCACCAACGAGGCCAGTGCCGACATCAATGTCGTTCTTGGGGAGAGACCCTACCTGGGGGAGGGGAGGGCGCGTGAGTTATCTGATAACCGTTGGGGAAGTCCAGGCGGGGCCAGACATACGTTTCTGGGCTTCTCGTAGTGTGAGATCACTTTCTCGTGGTAGCCGCGGGCAAGGATGGGCCTCGGAGCAAGGGTGCTTGCGCGGGAGGTGGTGTTTGCGAGAGTCTTTGAGAGTGACGAGCGCAACATGATGGACGGTGGTGAGGGTGAGAGGGAAAGGTGCCTGCGACGGGATTCGCTGACCCCCGTTCGTCCGTCGTCGGCCGGCTCCTCTCCAATGGGGCCGCGTGGCGCGGAGCCTCACGTGACGGCTGCTTACATGTGTGGTGGGCGCTTCCCGATGCGGGTGTGGGAGGAGTGTGATTTCGGCTGTGACGGTTTGTCCACTCGAGGGCGAACGCGTCGCACATGCGTCCCTCTCCGCGGCTTGTCGACCCGCCCCTGCTTTCACCTCCCCCTCCCTCTAAATCTCCCCCAAGCCCCGTGGTCTCACGTTTTCCAGCCTCCGCCATGGCCACTCCGTCTTCCTCCCGTCCCCCATCTCCCTCGCCCCCCGCGCGACGGCGCGACAGCTCAAACGGAGCCTTCTCCATCCCCTTTGAACGCTTCGTCAAGGACGAAATATCCGACTGGGCGAGCGGCTTTACTCTCCTTGGTACGTCCCTTTATGTTCCCCTCATTGTCGAGCGTGATTGACGCGTCGTGGCAGATACTATGGAGACTTATTTCGACTCCCATCTCGACCTCCTTCAGCGCAATCTTGCTAAGACTAGCGACCGTCTCAAGCTCCGCGCAGAGGAAACGCTTCAGGACCTCAAGAAAGACGTCCTCAAGGATGGTGTTTTCAGAATAATGCCCTCGTCCAACATCCAGCTCGAACGCGAGGTCCAGCGGTACAAGATCAAGGTGAGCGAACGTGCGCCGGAAGCGGCTCTACTGTCCTCCGTTTCTAACACCGCGCGTTCTTTCCATAGGTCTCCCAACGTCTGCTCAAGGTCACCCAGACCTGGCATTCTGCCAAAGTCGTCCGGACCCGAGAGAAGGTCACATTCTTCCTGGGCGTAATGTCCTTGCTCTTAACCGCTTTGCTCTACGGCATGGCGCCCGAGTACGTTTCCTTGTCCAACGTCTCTGAAACGATCCTTAATCGCCTATTAGATGGATACACATCGCATATACAGTCCAAGCGGCGTACTACCTTCCGATGCGTGTATACAAGTATAAGAAACGCGCCTGGCACTATTTCCTCTTCGACCTCTGCTACTATATCAACATCCTCAACCTCATATTCATCTGGGTGATGCCGGACAGTGCAGCTCTGTTCGTAGCTTGCTACTGTCTCTCCTTGGGTTCCCTGGCTAGCGCCGTCATCACTTGGAGGAATAGTCTTGTATTCCACGACTGGGACAAGGTTACCTCCCTCTTCATTCACATCTACCCGCCTCTCGTCTTCTCAGTCATTCGGTACGTCTATAACTCTCGCATAGTTGATGTCTCGGCTGACCGTGAAGCAAGGCACTATTACCCCGACGCTAAGCAAAGATTCCCCGCGCTACGTGACGTGCCGCATTTGCAACCATTCCGCGCACTGCTATTGAGCAGCATCATTTGTGAGGCGGTTGCTTATCTTGCTGTGACTTCAGCTGATTTTCCGAGTAGACCTCATTTGGCAATTGCTCTATTGGAAGGTAAGCTCGGGTTGCCGCAGTTCCGATCGGGTGATGCTAAACCCTTTTGCAGTACGTTCTCATCGACCGTCGTGCGAAGGTCCAGTCTGGGCAGAGGGTTACCTCTTTCATGTGGCTGCTCAACGATAAGCGTGGTGCAATTGGCTGCACCCTTGCAAAGATTCCACCAGACCAGAGGGAGATATCTTTCATGGGTGGACAACTCTGTACGTCGTGCTCTGTCTGTGCTCAGCATGATTTGATTAACTTGAGTGCAGTGTACTCCATTATCACAGAGTTGCCTGCCGTTTTCCTCTTGTACGATAGCGCATTTTGGAGCTCCGCCTACATCTTCCTTCTCTTCGCTGTCTCTGTCTGGAATGGTGGAGGGTTCTATATCGAAGTATTTGGTCGCAAGTGAGTTTCTGGTTCGGAATATTCGTACCGATGACTGACGATGAACATCATCGTGCCTACTAGGTTCGAACGTGAACTTGAAGCACTGCGCAAGGAACTTGCAGAGGTCAATGCGCGCTCCGAGCGCTCCAGTCCCACGCTTGGCCCGCAGAGCGACGATGATATGGCCACCCTCAACGGGTCTCCCAATAGCCTGTCTCCAATCGTTACCGCTGTCGAAGTTTCCGACGCAAATATTCCGCCTATCACTGGCAACGAATCCTCCTGCACACCCTCAGGTACACAGTAACGACCGCTCCCGATATGATGTTCTCTCGACTTTGCTTTTCCCTGTCCATTAGAATCTAAGATGTATCACGACATGTAATGACTATTCTCCAACTAACTCTGTCCTCTTTATGACCTACACACTCGAGACTTCGTAGAATATGCGCTACCAGTGACTACCATGGCCCAAATCCCAGCTCTGTTGAATATCTATTATATCACTGCTATCCAGTTCTCATTGTTACTGTAGAGACTGCGTTGTAGTTTTTGGGATACCCCCGCGTTCTAGTGATAATTCCTTTTGTTGCATGTGTCCTGCACCAGTTGCGACTTAGTTAGGTCTAGGGACTACGCTCGATGACAGAGGTTCATCTCGCGTGCGCTTGTACGTTTGAGTACTTGCCGTATTTATTCGCGCCCCTAGTTGGATGCATCAACGAGTCTTCACGACATTTCTGAGCCGTTTCCCCAGTAGTATGGTTACGTACTTGTTCGGGGACTATGATTTGGTCCCTCGACGTTCTCTAACAAGGATTGATTAGAGTGGAAGAGGCTTGTGTAAGGTAAACTCCTCCGATTCACGTCCACTTGTCAACCACCCTTCGAAAGGGCCGCCGGATCCCTTGAGAAGGGCTCTTGCTGCATTATAGCCGGCGTCACGTTGTTTCGCCTCGAAGTAGGTGTGTTCCCTGTAAGGTAAAGGGTATGCGTCGACGCCCTTGAATAATGCAACTTTCTACTCACGGTACTAGTGATACATCCAGCTTGGCCGCGACCTCCTTGAAAAGACTATACAAGGCAAGCTTGGACAGTACCGGCCTGGAGAAACGAAACCACTGGATATCAACCCCGGGAAGGATGCTATCTACAACAGACAAACCTAAACTTCGGAGTGTGGCGATGCTTTGGCGATATACCACGACGAAGACCGTTGATGAGAACCTCGCTTGCTCTCGCCGAGTCTGCGATGTAACAGAGGGCTTCCATCTCTAAATCAGTGGTGCTCTTCCCCTATATTTGGCTGACCCGCTTACAGTCGTTACATCCACTGGTTGCACTTGATCCAAGAGTCGAGCGCGAGTGTGGGTACGGAACAGACGTGAACTCGACAACAGGAGCATTCAGCTGGAAAGGAGCCGGCAAGCCTGTTGTATCGTCGATTCAGTTCTACGCTGCATAACCCGCACTGTACGAACCCGCTATCGAACGCAGCCTCGCGTGCAAGGCCCTCTTGCAGTCCTCGAGGACGACCGGGTGCATGGGTTGCGCGACCTCTCCGATGATCACCCGATTAATGTACACGGGGTGCAGGAGGCGCGACGCGAGAGCACCCTGGATGCCTAACACGTCCCACGCCGCGATCTTGTCGCTGCACGACATCGACAGCGTCGGCGGCGAGTCTGCGCGGCCGGGCTTCGTGCGGAGCACGCCGTACAGCGAGTAGTTGTCGCGCCCTCGGGAGGCGGTGCCTAGCGGGAGCTCCGGAAACGGGGTTGAGTCCTTCAGGGCAGCCATCTCGGCGTCCTGGGATGACGCCAGATATCGGGTGGAGGCGTCCCCACCTGTTGGAGCAGTCAGAGTCAGATAGACAGCAGATTTGTAGGATGCAGTGGATCGCTTACATGGTACTGTGGAGACGTACATGTCGAGCTCGACGCCGGGCTTCAGCGCGTATTTTCTGTCGTGGCCTTTCGATATCCACCGTGTCTGCGCGTCACTGCCGCAGCTCCGCGAAATTTCTTCGAGGAGCCACCGGATGGCGCCTCTCCGGGCGAGGACCTCTGCGTGGCTGTCGTGCAGAGCATCGCCGTTCTTGGGAATTCGAGCAGCCGGTAGACATTTGGACCCGGTCCCGAGAGAAAGGACCTTGATGTGTTCGCCATCGCTGAGCACGAACCCAGCTAAAATTGTGAACTGGCCGTCCGGCGGCTTGAATTTCAGCTCCGTGTATGTCGAAATCACCCATAAAGCGACGTCATCTGCAGAGTGGTTCACCATTCATAGCCAGACGTGCAAGGTGGGGCAACGGAGAGAGAGGGAAGGTGGCGAATGGTGGCAGTTCAGAACGTTCACAGGTGGAGCAGGATGTCGAATTGGCGCGGCCCGGCAGAGTTCAGCGCTTGCGCGTCCAAGGGCTTGAGCCTTGCCCACTCTCCACCACCGTACGGTCCTACGGATCCTCAGCAAGAACTGCAGTACGAAAGGTTCGCATGCCGCGTGTGGGGGAAAGAGGAGGGACTTTGACGACCCAAACCATCTACGCTCGTTCCCATGACCTGTAATTGCGCCGCAGTACATTTATGACGTTTTACGTCCTCGGGCCGCATAAAACGGCAGCTTTTCTCGTTGATCGCAAGAACCGCTGGCAATTGACTGGCACCAAACCACTCACGTAACATCACCTGTCGCAGATCCCTCTACCTACTTCTCTATCACAATGCCTCTCTTCGGTCGCAGCAACCACCACCACCACCAGACCTCCCACAAGAGCCGCTTCCGCCCACGATTTGGAAGGAAGGACCCAGATAGGGTCGCCGGAGATTACAGTGAGGAGAATCTTGCGCCGTCTCAACGCCGACAGAGTGCTAACGATGCTGTTATCATGAACGACAGAGGCCGCTCTGGCCAATCCAAACGCCACTCGCTCCGGTAGGAAGCACGCAAAGCGCGAGCTCAAGCTCATGGTCCGTGTCCTGCGCTGCTCACCGTGTCTCACCAGACCTCCCCTGACATATCGGCATCCTCGTTACAGGGTCGGGGTGACGAGGCTCATGTTTCCCCCATGATGAAGATCAAACGCACGTTCGGCATACGCAGCACTTCCGGTTCAATGTGGCGTACTTTGCACAAGCGGAAGAGGCACTAAATCCTCGGCTTCGCAGCAACTTATAGCAACTAAAGCAGTCTATATACTACAGATACCCCCCTCCCCTCCTTTTTCCTTATGGTTCATAACACATGCCTTTCCGGGATACCATGATACGATATGGATATATATGGCTTCTCACTACCCGTTCCGTTGTGAACCGTAATGCTATTGAGTCGATGTGTGATGTTATACAAATGCGCTGTGTACATGTATGCATACATGGGATCGTGACAGGTCGTAAAGACGAGCAACGAAAAAATAAACACGAATACTGCCACTGAATTTGTGACCCGACCGCTCGACCGGCAAGCAGCGTCAGTTTTCGACGTTCGTGGCAACACGTTTCGGGGGCATTAGCCCATAATAGCGAATCACAGTCCAAGACCGAGAAGGTGGATGGTGGAGACGTTGTTCCCAACTGCGGGGAGGCGGCCCCTCAGCTGCTGGAGAGAACGGGCTGCCAGGTGCCGGGGGAGATCTCCTCCAGGTGGTAGAGGATCACACGGTCCCACGAGATGGGAATCATGTTTGCCTGCGGGGTGGGCGCAAAGCTCGTGAATGGCGCAGACCTGGTACACGGGATACGGCTGCGGTGCAGGCAACAGGACGCATGCTTACCTGCAAGAAGTGGACGCAGGCCCGCGCGATCCTTCGCGCCAGGGTCTGGAGCTCTACGCGGCCGTCGTAGCAGTCCGCGGGCAGCTCGTACGTCATCGGGTTGTACCCCGTCCACTGCAGGCCACACTAGGTTAGCTCATGTGCTCCTTCATTGTCGGGTGCTGTAAGGAAACGGCAGACGTACCCGTATTTTAAGGATGATACGCCCACGAGCATCGGCATTGAGGTCGTACAGGCTGTACTCGTGGTTTTGGCTGAGGTGAGCATCGGACATGGCCTCCCCGAGCGTGATGCCGCTGCGGAAGCCGCCCTTGCGCTTGAATTTGACTACCGTAGAACGCATAGCATCGTACCCCAGCCCGGCATGACGACTCATGCGCGAGAGGGAGCGCGACATCCGCGAAGCCCGACGCTGCAGACCGTATGGGGCACTACGGCGGTGGTCAGCGTAGTACGGGTCTCGGATGTCAAGATCATCGTACGCTGGGCGGGCACGAGTTAGCCGACGGCGACCCAACGCGGGGGCACGGATTTGCATACCTCGGCCGTATTGGCTGAGTGATCGTTGAGGGCCGTAGGCGGGGTAGACGCCGCTGGTTGCGTATCCGGGCTACGTCTGGTGTCAGCAAAGTGTGGCCTTGGAAGGCCCATCAATCTACTCACATCCGTGAACGCAACGCCATACCCCGGGTCGGCGTACCCGAACTCGGTGGGGTGAACACCATAGACCGGAGGCCCATGGGAGAGAGAGTGCTGGAGGGGGTAACCAGCCGAGTACGTCTCGTATGCGGGGTATGCCATGGTGTCAACGACCTTTTGCGGCGAGGCGGACTTGAACGAGGGCTGCGAGGGGAAGGGGGTCTGTCCAATATGTATCCATCGGCCCCAGGGGTCTTATAGGTAGGATATGGAGAGCCATGACAATAACATGCAACGTGCATAGCATGGCAGTGGCGGTGATCTAGAGCCATAAACGCCCTGTAGCCTTGAGGACGAAGAGAGAATGCGAGGACAATCGAGTATCGAGTATCTGGACGCCACACCAAAGCCACCGCGGTGATGGTAAGCGTGAAATGAGGTTCTGTATTGGCGTGGAAGAGTAACGCTCACGCCGAGCGCCGGCGCTGATACAGGCGCATATAGTAATGCAGAACCTGTTGTTAGCCCTGCGCCCTGGCGACTGGCCGTGACCAGGGGTATACTTAAGGATCCCCGCTGAGCGTCGTTCGAAGCCGAAGAGCCTGTTTCACCCAGTAGAAGGAAGCTCAAGCGGACCATGCGAAGGCGTACTGCGAGAAGGCCAGGATTGGCGTGGCGGGACCAATCACGGAAGGATGAGCGTCCCCGGAAATTAGGAGTCCTTCGCAGGTCGGTCGGCACGACGCCTGCAGGGAAACACGCGTACATCAAAGGGTCTTCGTCGGCCACATCAACGATTACAATCATCCTCGTCCACGATGAAGCGTGTGAGCAATAGGTGTCTTTTACTGAAGTCGGCACGCATCTTGCGTACCACCAAAGGATAAAGCACAGAGAAGCGAGGCAGGACACATGTGAGAGGGAGAACGGCAGCGGCCTGGTGGCTGGTGGTGTCGTGGTTGTGAGCATCAAGGTTTATCCAACAAAGCCTGCATGTGGCCACGGCATTTGCCGCGAAACCTGGCCCGCAGCGGCTGTGCCGTCGAGCAGCGATCACCAGCCCACACTCGAGTAGAACTCGCCCACCGAAGGGCCAGATGCCTTCTCGCGGAATTAAAGAATACATCAGACCATCGTATTCACGTAATTGCACCCGCATCATCCTTCCACCCATTCAGAGTCTCGTGAGTCCTGTATATGCTGCCCTCTGTTTGCGTGCAGCACCGGTAGCCATAGGCACATATGCATGTACCTAGCACCCCACATATGTCTAGAGCTACCCACACGCTGACACGTCAAGAATGCGCTCTTGCCTCGTGCAACTGGTGAGGCTGGCGCAGTGTGGCGTCGCCCTTATCCGCGCCTGTGCGGTGGCGGCTTTCGGGTCTCGAGCCTTCCAGCGTAGATCCCCCTCGGAGATGCGTCGCCTCTTGCATGTATGATAATGCAAGGTACAAGGTTAGCCTATGGCCACGTTCGTGGGTTTGTTACGCAAAGAGGAATATCTTCGACGTGGTGACCACCCTGAGCGTTCATTGCACTTCACTCCGCCGTGATCACAACGTGTTGAAAACATGCCGTGGATGGCAGGCAAGTTACCTCCCAGTGTATTCAGGAGGCATTGCCAATCCGTTGGAGACCTACTGAGGCTCCTAAGAAAAGACTATCACGTTGGATCATCGCGCTGCTCCCGCAGAACATTGGCAAGAACGTGCAAATGATTTGAATACGTTGCATATATGATACAGGTAAGTAGATAGGGGCAAGAAGAAGATACGCGTATCACTTCCGCAGTCTCCGTGGATTATAGATCTCGTTCATGTAGTACAACACATCTTGATGCCACATCTGCGCGCTTTTGCAGACACCTTCTCTCCAAATTGAATTGAAAGTTTTTGACCAAGAAACGCAATGAGAAGGCTCAGGCGACTGGAGGCGTGCGACGGTGGTGGCGGCGGAAGCGGTTATTCAGCGAGTGGCATGCTTCCTTCACGCAGGCGATGAAGGCATTGAGACGTCGGGAGACGCAGCGGGACTGGGGACGTATCGGTGCAAATGCAGGATGCGGCAGGAGACCAACGTACCTGAGCCCAAAATCCCCTCCTGAACAGCACGCTATAACCCAATGTCGAAATGCCGTGGACGCTGGCACCGGGAGCGGGAAAGATGAAGTCTGAATTGTACGAGTATGAAGGGAATGACAGCTAACGTGAAATGTGAATGGTAGAGCAAGTCTGATAGGCACAGGAATACGTACGACGGAGATATCTGCCGACCTGGGCGTGTTGTCATCCCAGGACGCGTCAAAGGGCGTAGACTGACTGGGGAGCTACGGCAGCGTCAAAACGTTGACAACAAATCGCAGAAAAGAAAAAGTCGTACCTGATAGGCACGATTGCGGGATGGGTAGAAGTAATACACGTCGTATTCGTCATCATCACCGCTGGGCGTTGTTAAAGCGACAGAGCAAGGCTGCCGCACTGACTCGTGCATGGTCAGCTAAGACGAGGCGGGGCGGGCGAGGGGGGCGATGGAGGCAGGGGCCTGTGAGCGTCGGCAGCCGCGTCTGCGCATTCTGAGGAATCTAGAGGACAAGCCATGTCGTAATAGCCAGGGCCTGGCAAAGAAGAAGCGCGCCGAAATTGAGGAAGAAGCCCTAGGGTCGAGGCTGGTGCCGCGCTCCCCTTCCCGCTTACCACTTAAACAGCGAGAGACCTCCTGCGTTAATGCACGCGCCTCCATGTAGAGCTAATTCAGGTAGGTACCTCACGGGGATACCTGTCAGTTCTGATGGATAACAAATCAGAAGCAGCCGGGAAGCGAAGGCTGGTAGCTTTGCGTCGCCCATTGCAAGCCTGGGGTCCCAGTGGAAGCATGGAAAGACACCAGGCGAACTGCAGCCCCGACAATTCGGACTCCATGTTTGAAACGCACTGTCGCCATCAAGCAAGCAAAGAGCGGGCGCTGGTCGCAAGGCCTGGACGAGACCAGCTGTCGACGAGCGACAGGCAACTAGTGCAGAGAAAACGAATCAAGAACACCTACGGTGAGCTCTTCCTGTTCTCCATAAGTCCTGAACCAAAGGCCGGCCGCTTTGGCGGCCATAATGAACTCCGCTAGAGTCTTCCCCCTAGTATCCAGCTCGTTTGCATTCGTTTAGCCGCTCCGCTGGGCAGGAACGGGCACTTTCAGAACCTAGGCGCTCACATCACATCGCAGTCATGTGACGCGTCACGAAGACAACGAAGCGTGCCTGTGACTGTGCGCGGCTCCGAAGCCTCGCGGCAGACGAGCGTCGTTCAGGTTCCCCGTCCAGTCTCCTTGGTTTCGAAACAAGCCCCTGTGTCCTAGCTTTCTCGAGGAGTGCCACTTCCGTCAAGAGCGCCGGCCCAGAGCGTAAACAACCCCAAGAGTGTGCTGCAATTCGGTGTGCCACAAGACCAAGAGCTGCCAAGACTCCGGAGAAGACCCGCTCAAGAATGCGTGTCCGACCAGGGTGGAAAAGGTTGACAAAAACTCTGCGCAGAGACTGACCAAATGGGCCACAGGCAAGCTTTGAGGAGGCCAAAGGTATGCTCGCATTACCCCAGGCCAATTAACATGGGCTGGCCGCATCCCTTTTGGGGAGCTCCCCGACACCTGTCCGAGTCAGCGAACAACACAAAACGCTACAGGAGAACGCACCAAGAAAATTACGCACAACAAGAATGCTTGTCCAACAATGTCCACACGAAGTTGCAGGACATTCCGGCCGCTACGATGACTTTGGCGTCGCCTGGGGTCATTGTCCCAACCACCAACCCTCAGACTAGCGGTGAGCGAGCTTCGTGCGACGTTGACCAGCCTGCCTTCACATCGTACACATCGGGTACGGGGCGAAGGTGGTGCTTGGCCGGGGGAGGATTTGAGGTCGGGCCAGAGAGCGGTTGTGAGATTGAGCCCGGAGCGTTAACGGATGGCGACGATCGACCCCTATGTCTTCTGCGGCGCAGAACCAACGTTGCTGACGGACTGGTAGAGATGCAGACGCACGGAGGACATGGGGGACGATGAGTGTGATTGGGACAGGATTGGGATGCGATGTGCGGATTCGCATTTTGCACGTTGCCGCTGGACTCGGAACTGGTCCAGGGCACACGCATACTCCGCGGCTCAGCCTCAGCCGACCATCCTCCAGATCCCACTTGTCTGACCGAATGCAGCTGCCCGTCAACCCGTCCACACTGATCCTCCTTTTTGTCTGCCCTCATCGCTCATATCTGGTCCTTCTTCCAACCACCTTCCCCGGGCATTGTACGCTACCCCATTCTAATTTCTAGCCCCACCTACCACTCGGTCAAAACATGCTTTGAACCGTGACGACGCGCTACCATCATGCTACACGCCGACGCCGTCCATACCCTGGCGCAGGAACTTCTCCGGTGGACCTCGCATCGGTATACCCTCTCGACCCGTTTCCTGGACACCAGCTTAGTGGCACTACAAAAGTCCTACATGCACCGTTCGCCTCGCTCATGGTCGACCGAACGTTCACACGCTCGGATTGCAATGGCTTCGTCCCGAGTGCTCTAGCAACCTGCGGAACCTCCCTGCGATTGCCGTGCAGGTTTTGAGCTGGGGAAATCGCCGCAGACAAGGTGTGTCGCCGCGCTCCTCGTCTACATTCCTTTATTTCCCCCATACGTCCAAGCGGGCGGCTTCATTGCCTTCGAATTTCTTTCTGCTGTCCTTCTGCGGAATCCGGTACCTTTGTGCTCGGTAGGCTTGCGCCTCATTTGGCCCCGCGTCTCCCATTACAGTGACACTTTCAAACATCCGACAGCCGTGCTTATTGCCATTGCCACGTCGGAATGTTTTGTGCGGTGGCGGACACATCGTACTGAGATTTGTCCTTGCTTTGCGGTACGGTTTGCGTGGCCCAGAAGTGAGACACGTATGAAACCGTGCTCACAGGAACTGGAAGCATAATTGATGACGGAGGCTGGACAAAACATACACAGCGGATCTCATCCAAAGCGTCTCGACGAGCCGGATATGCGACCGTCCGGAGATGATCAGGCATCCGAGGTACCAAGACCAACCACTGGACGCAGGCATTGCGGTTGAGTGTGGGCTCCACGCCCTGCACGCGAGGCCCGTCATGGACCTCGTAGTGGTTCATGGAACGCCGTATGTCTCGGATGCCCGGTGGTCACCGTTCAGAGGTCTCCGTCGTCACTCAGGATCCCTCCCCCCACACAAAATTGTTTCCATGTCCTCTCATACATCAAGGGCCTTCCGCAGGGTCCAATACATGTCGGCATCATCGGAAGGCCTATGTTTCGATGGTTACACACTCGACTTCGACGCAAAATACGAACGTCGACCTCGCTAAGGGCAGGAGCCTCATCTTGTGCCGCTCAGCGATCCCGGGGCCGTCGTCGATGGTACAGGCACTAGCCTCGGGGAACAACTTTAGGAGAGTGCGCAGATGCACATGACGTTACACTTGTTCGGTCCCTCGGACGCCTCGTGGGATCGATATGGAACTTCCAGAGCATCCTGCAGGCTCGGAGCCGAACACAAGACGGAGCTGGGAAGAGCCCACCGGACCCCCAACGGGATTCGAGCTGTGAATTATCGCGTCTGGGTACCCTGTATATTGGTATATTGAAGACACAAGAGACTCCGTATCGCAGGCACTTTGCGGGAGGGAGGGGAAACAGACCATCCATGTCCATAGTGGCCTGCTCTATCCAGCATGTCCAGAGGCTCAGGATAAGTTGGTATCGTGTTTGACACAGTGGGAGCTAACGTACATATCTGCAAACTCAAGAACAATACAATGCCTATGGTATGGATACAGTTTCAAGGAGAGCCCTGTCGTCGAAATCGTATGGTCACGAAATTCATCAAGAGCCAAGCCAGAGCAAGTAAAACGCCAGCGGTAGCGGTAAGGGCGCAGACGAATTAGGCCTTTGCGCCGGAGGGCGCGGTCTCTGGAGCCTGAGCCTGAGCGGTTCCCTTGTCTCCGGTCGTGGGTGCCGTCGGGCTGTGCGGCTCACTAATGCTCGTACGGGCCTCAGCTGCAGCGGCTTCTCGGGCATGCACTTCGGACAGCTGGGACTCGCGTTGATGCTGCAGACGGGTATTAGTTAGTCTGCACTTTCCAGGATAGGCTCAAGCCCGATGAACTGAGCTGGAGAGACCGACACTCACGTCTTTGTGGCTCTTCTGCACGCGCATCTCCTCAAGGCGTTGACGCTTCTGGTCAAGGTCCTGTTCCAGCCGGTTGGCGTGGTCTTGTTTCATCTACAGTCCGACAAGATGTCGTGGGGAACACTTCAGTTTCATCGTGGCGGACTAGAGATGAGGGTGCCATGTACCTGCACTGTTTTCTCCGCATTGTGGCCTTCGGTGATGGCTACATCGTGCTTATGTTTAGCCTCGTCGAGGGCGAGAGCCGCCTGGTGCTCCTTCTTGACAGCCTTGTCAAGTGCGTGACGGGCGTCATCTACGGCCTACAAGTGCAGGACGAATATTCAATGAGTGTCCGAGCGAACAGGAGAATCGCGCGGCCGCCGTAGGACAATGGGGTGACTCCATGGAGCCTGACATAGTGGCGGTCGGGGCCAGCGAACGTCAAAGACCCACCTTGATGCTCTTGCCGTGCGCGTCTCCAGCTTTGGAGAGGTCGCTAATGGCATGATCGAGGCCCTTCTGGTCGGTGCGTGCTTCTTTAGCGACCCTCTTCTCGACCTCGCGAATCTCTGGATTTCCGGAATACTTGGACTTGCCGAAGAGCGGCATAGCGGGTGGCTAGTGATATCGGCTGAGAGCGGTGGAATGGGTGCGAGCAGTGGGCACTAGCAGACAAGGGGATATAGGGGCTGCATGGCTGGGCTCATGGCAATATGCATATGTGGTTGGCGGTTGACGTCGACGTCGAGTGGGACTGCCCGAAACGGGAGGTGTCTCCGGTGACGTCACGGGTCGTTGGGGGCGGGTTGGGGCCAGATGGAGCTCGCGTCAAGCTGTCGACGCGCGGCTGTTCCTGGTTGCATGACCTCCCGTTCCTTGGCGATGTTCGTGGGCGGGCGACGAACCCCGCAGCGGAGCTGGACGACCGGAATGCACCCTCTTTTTTCAGTTCTTGTGCGGCGCATGCAAGTTTTACACGACGGGGTTGGCAGCAACGCGGCCAGCGAACGATACTTAACTACACCTCGTCACGGAACAGCACTGGTGGATCCAACGGCTCTCCGTCAGACAAGAATACCACGCGCCCCCATCAGCTCCGCTCGCTGCCTCGCACTAGCTGGCAGCTCACGTTCCTTCTGAATGCCCTCTCGCTCCCCCTCTCATGACCCCGACCCCGCCACCCGCCACACCCGCCGTCATCCCCCAACCGAGCTTCGCCTTCATCCCGAACTCTTCACCACCAGCGACGACGTGACCAACCCGCTTCCCTCCCCTCCGTATCGTCCCGTCGCCTCTACATCCCAGATCTTCGTCGAGTCCTATCTGGAAGCCTCCCCCGCGTACAAGTCTCGTTCAAGCCTCATCTTGTCCGCGGTCGATATGTCCTCCAGCGACTTGCCTCTCGACGAGAAGCGACACGACTCCCATGATAGCGAGCTTGACCATGGCTCCAAGGGCAAGCATGCCATTCAAGTCCACTACCAGGATGCGCTTGCTTCGCCGCCGGCCCACAGATTCGAGCCGGAGTTCGCCCCAGCTTCCCGCGCCTCATCAATAGCAGGCACCGACGACGAAGATGACGAAGAAGAATATGATTGGAGCGGCGAGGAAGACTTGGTCGACGAGGAGGCCAAGTTCGAGCATGCGATGGGGGTCAAGAAGACGGAGCGCAGGTTCGGGTTCGTCAAGTGCGTGATCCCTCTGTAGTTCAGTGGATTGCACGCTCACTCTGGCCTTCGTCTGCCCCCTTCGTCTGCTCGTGTGCCGCGTAGGCTCGTCACTCTTTTGTTCTCCACCCTCATCGGTTCGACCATACTCTCAGGCCTTATCATCACTCCGGCGCTGCTCCTCCATTTCTTCTGGTACAAGCCCCATCCCACTGATCACCGCAAGTTCGTCAAGGACAATGTCGAAGCATGGCTTTTCTGGGCTGCTGCTAACATCTCTATCTCTTGGGGTCTGGCACTCATCGTCGACATTACTCCCGTTGTAATTCGCATTATCATCTCTATTTCATGGGGCCACGTTAGCGAAGTCGTCAAATCACGCTTGGAGCTCTACAACAGCGTGAAAGGCCCCATCAAGCCCGTGCTATACGCCGCTAGCGGATGGGTCAGCTGGATCATTCTGTTCAACAACATCTTCGCGTTGTATAACATGAACGACGAAGCTCAGAGCAGGGCGCCGTACACGGCGCGGGTAAGCGTTATTGGCGCATATGCGATCTTGTACACTGAAACGCTGGCACTAGGTCTATGAAGCCATTGAGTTCTTGTTCTTCCTCGCTCTGGTCATATGCGCGCAGAAGATGTTGTCCCACTTCATTGGTACGCCTCATGCCTTCGCTTTGATCGCTCACCGAACCTGATTCTCCCCAGCGTTCTCCTTCCACCGCACTGCGTATAAGGAACGTCTTGAGGAGGTCGGGGAAGCTCTTCGTGCTATCGAGAAGCTGCGGCTGTACCGTCCCAAACGCCGGCATGCGACAAAGAATTCGTACGGTCGCGCAGGCCCATTCTCCGCGTTCTTGCCTTCTGCACATGAGAGGGATCGCTTCCTAAGCTCCCCCGCCAGTTCTCGAGTGCCTTCGCGGGCGGGTACCCCAGAACCTGGCAGACCGAATGGCGACGACGGCCGTGACGCGACCCTCGTCCACAAGGTGAAGGGCAAACAGCGCACATCCTGGTTCGGGGGCCCGCAGCGCGATCTGTCCGGGGAACCCAGTGAGGACCGCGGCAAGTCTGAGCTCCAGCTGAGCGCGAACGCCGCCGAGCACCGGTACCCACCCTCCCCCCTCGCACGGACTCCCACAACCGCCAATGGCACCTCTCACGCCAAACGCAAGGAGCACGGCGAGTACGCGGATGAGGATGCGGCGGCTATGGTGCAGCAGGCGGCCACGACCGCGGCGAAGGCGTTCAAGACGGCTATCCTTCACGACGCGCGCAACATCCAGGGCAAGGACGACGACGGTCTCGGGGGCCTGATGTGGAACGTCGCGTCCGCGGACGAGGCAAAGCGGCTGGCGCGGTCGATCTACACGGCGTTCCGCGCGCCGGGGCGCAACTACCTGATCCCGCACGACTTCTACCCGGCGTTTGCGTCGGCGCAGGACGCGGAGCGCGCGTTCAAGGTGTTCGACAAGGACAACAACGGGGACATCTCCCGCGCGGAGATCAAGACGACGCTGATGAAGGTGTACAAGGAGCGGCGGCTGCTGAGCCGGAGCATGCGCGACGTGGGCCAGGCGATGGGCACTCTCGACAAGATGCTGCTGCTGATGGCGCTCGTCATCCTGTTCTTCATCTCGTTGAGCGTGTTTGGGGTCGACATCGAGAGCTCGCTGACGAGTTTGTACACGATCGGCCTTGGTGCGAGCTTCATCTTCAAGAACTCAGCGAGCAATGCGTTCGATGCGATTATGTTCTTGTTCGTCACGCAGTAAGTGGACATCTACTGACTGTATGCTGTCAGTGGCCCGTCACTGATCGCTTATGAATGGTAGCCCATTCGATACAGGCGATCGCTGTTTCATTGAGGGTGAGTGTCTATTAGACCGACCGGTGACCACCGTTGACGAATTAATCTCTGCCTAGACGAGAACCTTGTCGTCAAGAAGATGGGATTGTTCGCCACGATCTTTACGCGCGCGGATGGTACAGAGACATATTACTTCAACAGCCAGCTGTTCACTAAGTTCATGTGAGTGGTCACTCGCTCGGTGACTCGCGCACATAATCCTCCTAATCCTCCGTTTGATAAGCACGAATGTCCGGCGAAGCGATGTATGCTCAAGTATCCGCCCTCTATGTAATTATTTGCTGACCATCACTTTAGAAAACAGCTGAAAACGTGACCTTGCAAATCTTGTGGAGGACACCGATCGAGAAGCTCGACCAGCTGGAGAAATGCATGAACAACTGGCTACAGACGGAGCCGAACCGTTGGTATCAGCCAAGCACGTCCGTCACGCTACAGCACATCCACCACCAGCAGTTCCTCGAGATCACCATTGGTATCCCGTACAACAGCAACTGGCAGTAAGCCCGCTTTTCCTTTCTCGGTTCTTCCTCCTCCCGCAGCTAACGGCGCCGGCGCAGGGACTGGGGCTTGCACAACACGCGCAAGACGGCGTTCTGCGCCGCTATCAACTATTACTGCCGCCAGCTCGGCATCGTCGCGTACAACACGCCCATCCCGCTTGCATATGTGCACCCCGAGACCCTCGAGATCGTCTCGGGCCCGGATACGGCGATGGACGACGACGCCGAGGCGACCGACGCGGACGCGCCGCCGACTCCTGACCCAGAGAGCAAGCCCGCCACAGTACTTGGCTTTACGCCCCCAAGAGAGGACGGCATCCCGAACGGGATGCGGCCGCGCAAGGCAAAGAGCAGGAAGGCGATGGCACGCGCGTTCGGCGACTTCTGAGTTACCTGAAGATGCGCTCGTTGGTCGCCGTGCGCCCAAAATGTACACTTATCGTCCCGTCGTCGTCAGTTTGTGTGTTCCAACGGCTTGTGATGGCCAGTTCTCCTGACCAAAGGTCGTTAGTTTGCAGATGGTGGAGAGCCAGCCGTATCATCAGCGGGGCAAAGAACTGCATTACATATACAACTCACATACTTTGCATCTTGAATACCTCACACATATATACATGCATGCATAGCACATACCAAATACCTGCCTGATATTCTGGCTTTCGGCTCGAATCTCGTAATCTTAACACGAACACGAGTCCGGGAGCAGTGCTCCCGCCATACTCGCCATCTCCAAGCGTAGTGGTACATTCATTATCTGAGACAAGAAAATGTACACGTGCAAGATGTCGTATAGACGTCTTGACTCAACGCCAACGATCAAGCGGGGCTGATGACGAACCACTTCTGGAAGAGCAGTTCGGGGTCATATTTCTTCTTGATCTCCTGTAGCCTTTTGTAGTTGGTGCCGAAGTTCACCTCTGCTTTTGAGGCGGCAACTGGACTCTCAGCAGGCAGTGCGTCGCTGTCTTGATTTACAATGACAGATACTGAGTATTGGTTCCTTTCGACTGAAGCACGCAGGCCTGGACACTCACTGTAGTTCCCGTACCCGATATTATCCACAGCCTTGCCTGTAATGAGGCCGCAGATCTCGTGGCACGCATCGCGCGAGTATTTGAACACCTCCTCGGATTGCTCTTGGGTGTACACGACAGCGAGTGCGTTCGCGGTGAGGTTGCGGCGGTACGCGGTGGCGTGGTCAGGAAGGCTGTTGGCCTTGCCCAGGGGGATGTGCTCGAAGAGCAAGACAACGTTGTACTTCTCGGGCTCGGAGAGCTCAGAGACGCGCTGGAAGACGGTCGGCAGGAGCATGCGGGGGAACTCGCGCGGCATGAAGCAGCCTTTCATGTAGACGTTCTGGCCGGGCCCGGCGAATGAGTTCTGGCGGAGCGTTGAGGTGAGCGTGGATCGGGGGCTGGGATCAAACCACAAATTACAAACCTGCAGAGAGTTGAGGACCTCGTAAGGCTTCTCACTCGTGAAATCGGCGATGGGGTCTAGTGAAAAAGTGTCAGAATTTCATATTACAAAACGAGGTGGGTTCCCGGCGAGGACGGAGAGAGCTCACTCAAATCAAAGAACGCCTTGAAGTTCTCTCTGCCTTCTGCTTCGGAGCCGTTGTAGAACATGAAGGCGACAGCACAGGGCTAAATTCAAACCTTCGCAAGTTAGCTATGAGCTATTTAGATGCACGCCGATCCATACTGACTTGGCGTTCCGGTCCACGAACAAAACCATGCATCATGCCCTCCTTCGAGGAAGGCTTATTATTCAACCAGGCTTGTGTGAAGTCAAGAAGCGCGTGGAGTTTGTCGGGTGAGAAGACGGCCAAGCCACAGAAGATAGTGCGGCGTTGGGGGTGGAGCTGGAGGACGAACTCAGTGACGACACCGAAGTTCGAGCCTGCCCCGCGGATGCCCCAGAAGAGGTCCGGGTTCTCTTTCTCGTTGGCTGTCAGGATGCTGCCATCCGCAGTGACGACAGTGGCCTCGAGTGACGAGTCAGTGAAAAGCCTGAAGCGACAATATCATCGCTTACCTGGACGAGATTGTCAATTGCTAGACCATGGGCACCGCTTAGCCATCCATAACCACCACCCAAGATGAGTCTAGTGTAGGTGTTAAATTAATCGGGAGGATAAAGCGAGCTTAAAACGAACCCGCCGACACCAGTCTAAGATTAGACGATCGGCGAAATTAAGCATATTGCCACATCGAACACGATCGAGAGTACATACATGGTTCACTGTACCGCCAACGGTCGCGAGGCCATACTCAATCGCAGTCTTGTCGACCGTCTCCCAAATCGCGCCTCCACCCACATAGCCAAGCTTCTTCTCGATATCAACGGTGACGCCGTTGAGGTACCGAGAGAGGTCGATCACGAGTCCGCCCTCACTAGAGGACGCACCAGAAGGGTTATGGCCACCGCCCTTGATGGCGATGAGCAGACCGGCCTCCTTCGCGTACTTGACAGCAAGAGCGACGTCCTCTGGATCTTTAACGAAAGCGACGACGGCAGCCTTGCGTGCAGCGTTCTTGGCCCATCGTGCGATTGCCTGATCGTAATCGGGGTCGCCAGGCGTCACGAGGTCACCTTTGAAGGCGGCTTTGAGTGATTCGAGGCTAGGGACCATAGCGGTCGAAAGTGAAGGAAGTGGTGGGTATGCTGCGTGTGCCGTCGCTTTTCAATGGCCCTTGTGCGTACATCGTGTCATGGCTCCGTAAGGAGAGGGCTTGGCCTGTAGCCGCGGAAACAGTGGACGCCGACTCTCAGGCTCAGCCCTCGTGTCTTGCAGCTGCTCGGGATGAACGCTGCCGGTGGGCGAGGGTGGCGTATTTTGTTACCCACGCATTGTTCATGAGATAGTTGAGCTATGAAAGCCAGTCAGCGGCGCAGGGAAGGGTTAAGGGACATAGGGCAGTAAATAGACGCGTAAGCTTAAAGCAGGAGTTAGAGCGACGCCACCGGCGCTGCAACGCTCATTGGCTTGCCGGCAGTTGCCAGAAGCCGCCGAGCCTGGTGCAGCGGATTCGTTGACTTCATCTTTGACCGAGACGTCGAGGGCCACGGTGCTCGACCATGTTGAATTTTCTGGCATTGTCCCCTTCGGCCGTTCTAAATATCCTCTTCACGCTCTCTTCTTTCACTATCCTTTCCCATGCATTCATTCCCGCAATTCCTACCAACATAACCGATGGCCTGGCCACTCAACAGGAGGGAACGCTCAACGTCTTTTGGTACCCCCAAGGAACGTTCATCGACCGCACTCGACGCGTCGCTGCCGTTTCAAAAAGTGATCCTGGAATAGCCCTAGTCGGTATATGCGCCTGACCTCACATTACCCTCGAGACTGATCGCATATAACCTGTTTGTACAGGGTGCCCTGGTGCATTTCTCTGACCTCTTTGCTGCAAGCTCAATGTCCGCAAGTCAGTCGGCGTTGACCTCCTTATCGCATCGATGCTGACCATGTCTTTAGCCAAGACACCATGGGTTGCCCTTGTTCCCTGTGACGTAAACTCCACCAACCCCTTGCAGGTTGATATCTTTGCCCGGGCGAAAAGTCTTGGGGCGGTGGCAGGGGTAGGATCCTATCCTTGAAGACGTCTTGGCACTGACTGTATGAACGCGCAGCTGTTGTATTCCTCGTATTCCCAAACGTGCGTCATCAACCCAGGTTACAACGCATCCAGCCCGCCTCTAGACGTGCATGTCTTAACCTCGGCCACTTCGTCCAAGTAACACTATTCAACCTCCCGACAAACTTTCGTAAATCTCACATCCTCTTAGGCTGGTCGAATCTCTATTCAACAACGTCAATGCGACTCGTTACGGCTCATTCGATGCTCCGACGCTGGATACGGAATTCACGAACGTGACGACCTACCAACAGAGCAAAGTGGCGCCTGACACCGGCTACCTCATGGTCGACATGCTCGCCAACACGCCCGTCTTCTCTAGCGTATTTTCAACCTTGCCGAACGGAACACCATCGACGTCCGTTTCGGTGGCCACGAGCACGAGCACCGGTAGCGCCGTCAGTCAAAACGGGTGTGTAGGCAAACATACTGTTACGAAGCGACTCTGGTGTGTAGCGTCTCTGGGCCCTCTTCATCCCGCGTTACTCACTGACATATTGTTAGTGCCAAGCTTGCTGTTATGGCAACTGTGTTTGCTTTGGCTGTGATATGACAGCACATGCCTCGTAGGCGCTCGAAGGGGTGGTCAAAGTTATCCAGTGCCAAGTGGTAGGGAGAGATAATACATTCATGAATGTGAAACGCTTACGATATCACATCTCTTCCTAGTCTGATCTATCATACTCAGCACCTCGAGGCCCCAACTGCCACTCACCAGTTTTCTTTCTTTCTGCGGCACTGATCACTCGTCATACTCGCTGGGTCGTGCTGCATTGCGGAATGCGATGCCATTGAGCCCCGTGCTATACGATCTATCCAGTACATATATCCTGTGAAGCTGTGGGGTTCTCACAATCTGGTACCAGATCAAGGGATGATGGGTATTAACGGTGGCGCCCGCAGTCCTCTCTTTGGAAAGCCAGACCACGAACGTTCGTTCGTTCGTCACTTGTATATGTACGGTCGGCAACGGAGAACGGGTTGGAATACTTGTCGCTATGATTTCTCTGCTGTGGAGGCCTCCCACGCTGCTTGTCATCGCTACTCTCCTAGCGAAGGTGTACTCATACGTCCCGGCACTTCCCTCCAACCAGACCGATAGCTCGTCAACAGGGATTGAGGGTAGACTGGACGTGTATGTGTACAACGTAACAACTCCTACATCCATCACATTGCGATCGGCAGTCGTCCAGCCAAACTATTCAGGATTAGGATTGGTGTGTTCCTCCATTTTACACAGAAAGAGGGATATATTGACGAATTCCATCCGAAGGGTGCTCTGGTACACTTCTCTCACCAAGAGGAGTGGATGCAAACACGTCAGGTATTCCGTCAGGACTACCTGCACTGCCGATATGAGCTGAAGGACATCGTCTATACTTCCACAGCGGTCGCCTTGCCATTAACGGTCGTACTCGTCTCTTGCGACTCCAACTCCACAAACCCTCCTCATGAGGACATATCCTTCCGCGCAAGGGATCTCAAGGCCGCTGCTGGGGTTAGCGTATATCCTTCGCTGATGAAAGGACGTGACTTACGATTCCCCGCTTGTTAGGTGCTGTACTCACTCTACTCTGAGACGTGTGCCCTCACGCCTGGATACAATGGGACCGACGCCAACATGCCTGTGTACCTCTCTCCGTCCCTGAACACTTCAAGGCAAGTACATCTTCCCATTCATGCCGAGGCCCTTCCACCCATCGAACTGGCTGTTTTCCCCACCAGGACAATTGAAGCACTGTTTAGCAAGGTCGACAACCGCTACGCTATCTGGGACTCTCAGACTCTCCGGTCTGCGTTCTACAACATCTCAACCGACACCCCCGAGGAACCCAACGTTGACCCCGATTATCTCGTTGCACAAGCGTTTTGGAATGCAAGCGACGCACCAGTGTTCCCTTCTCCCACTACGTCCAATAAGAACGGGACTGCCGCAGGTGCTGTCAAGGCTTACCATGTACTGTTCAGGTGAGCTCTGAACGTCGAATAATGAATGACTTACGTTGGTGGTCTGATCGCATCGCCTTAGCGTCCTCAGTGCCTTCACGGTTGTGGCGTTAACTATTGCCTAATTCACGACGATCGTTTATACCTATAGCAGTTGCTTATCCGGCAGCTATTGAGAAACATTAGCTGGGGCGAGGCTTGCCTCGAGTTCCCTTTCATATTCTGCATCCTATTGATCACAGCCCGCACCGGTCTGCACTAAAGCAATCTCGACACCACCAGGGCGCCGGGGGACCAGTATTTTGGAGGGCAGGCTTGAACGTTCGTTGCAGGACGCAGACATTGAGCATCCTGACGTCGACGTCCGCCCCGCCCCCCCCCCGCCAACCATCCGTAAGGATGTGTCTGCTGGTTCATCATCATTGGATACACGAAGCACATTCACCCTTGCAACGGATTGGAAGATATCGAGTCCTTCTTGACAATACCACTAGAGATGCTCCCGCGCAGCGTCTGGTCGGACGTAGAGTCGTCCCGCATCGTTGCACCAGGTACGGCTAAAAATACCCCCGGAAACTTCTCCACCTCCTCTCGGGGAGCCTGGTCGTTAAAGACGCTCCCAAGCTCCTCCAGCGTCTTGTGCGCCGTCTCGGGATAGAAAAAGTAGACGAAGAAGCCTGAGATGGCGCAGAAGCCCGCGATGAGGAAGTAGTACCCGCCGGCGATGCTCGCGAAGAGCGGCGGGGTAATAAAGGCGAGGATGAAGTTGCTAATCCAGTTCGCCGTCGTGGAGAGGGCCATGCCCTTGGCTCGTGCGCGCATCGGATAAATCTCCGCACCGAGGAGCCACGGTCCTGGACCCCACCTATACGACGGTGTCAGCACCTTATATGGCTGATTAGATTAAATATAACAAAAACGCTCACGTAGCCCCGTACATGAAGAGGTAGAGGCAGACGGCTGTAGCACAGGAGGTTAAGAAGTACTCGAGAAATGGTGGAGGCTTTCCTTGTACCTGCGAAAATGCCGTCTGCCCCAGGCATACGCGCGTCTCCTCGGGGCAAGGACTGGACATGATACTGAAGGCCTCCGGCGATGCATAGCGCCACGACCAAGGTGAAGCTGCCGACGAGTAGAAACGGCCGTCGCCCGAGTCTGTCGATCCCGAACATCGTCGGCACGGTCCCAGCGCAGTACACGAGCGAAACCCCCGCTGCGTATAAGAGAGACTGCTCGATCGAAAACCCGGCGCGGAGAAGATTCGACGGCAAGAAGTACAAGATGGCATTGATGCCGTTGAACTGGGCGAAGACCTGGCAGGTGATCCCGACGACGGTGCGGCGCTTGTACTGCATGAAGACCTGGCGCCAGGATGCCTCGCCGAGGGACTCCTCGAGTTTGATCGCTGCGCGAATCTCCGCGTGTGTGGCGCGGACATGCGTGTCGTCGATGTCTCCGTTTGCGTGAAGATCGGCGAGGACGCGGAGACCCTCGTCAAGGAAGCCGTTCTTGATCAGGAATCGAGGCGTTTCCGGGAGGACAAAAGACCACAGGACAAGGATGAAGGCCAAGGCAGCCTGGATGACGTATGGACCCTTCCACGAGATCTCGGACGGAAGCGTGAAGAAGAAGCCAAAACCGATCCAGGAGGAGAGGGCATATCCAAGGTTCAGGCAAGTGTACTCGATGGATATGAAGAGGCCGCGGGAGTGTCCAGGAGCGATTTCGCACTGAAGGATGGGGACAGTCATGGAGAGGATTCCGACGCCGATACCTTGGATAGAGCGGCCGACGATGAGGGACGCCAAGTTGGGGGAAAATATTTGGATGATGGCCGCAACGAGATAGATGAGCCCACCGATCCGGACTGACATGCGCCTCCCGAGAACGTCGCAGATGTATGCTGCACATAGCGCCGCAATGAATGCGGTAATGTTGAGACAAGCCACAGTGATAGCTGGCGCAGAGCAGCATGGTCAGCCATCAACTCCACTGGGCTTGATGAACGAGGCTGAAAGGAAAGGATGCGCACCTTGAACGTATGCATCGACGCCTGTGTCTCCGGTGGTGATTTGCTCCATCGTGACGTCCTTCCCAAAGAACCTCCGAATGAACGGCGGCTGTACTTGCAACGCGGCAATGACACCTTGACTGTATCCAAACATCGCGTCTCCCAGTGACGCCAGTGCTGACGAGGTAATGAGTAGCGGACGCCCAACCATCCACCGGGGATAGCGGGGTGTGAAAGACTTGGGTCGGAAGCCGTCGACGAATACACCCATGGCTCTCGGACTCAGACCGTAGAGGAGATAGAGCACGAAGGGGATGAGGAGGAAGGAGAGATTGGTGTAAGCCACCAAACTAGGATACTGAGCCTTTCTAGAGGCTGACGGGGTGAATAAGGCCGTTTGCGTGAGGTATATCATAATCACTACCATATGTCGACAACATCGTCCAAAAATTGAGTCCGAGAACGTGCTAGGAAGAAGATGCCGGGTTGGAAATGCGACATGCATGGTGGTCGAATGTCACTGGGATTCTTGTTCTCCATTGCGAATGCCATCGAGAAGAGCCTGGACCATCTTCGAGCGAACCGTGATCTTGCATCGGAATGGAGCCGGGTGGCTAAATGAGATTCATATATAATGATCAGCGAGAAGTGAATGCAAGACGGGAAACGAAGCACCTAATGACCGCGCCAGAAGGTTCGATACGAGGCTCGATGATCTTGCCGTTAGCATCGGTCGCTTTCGAGATGTTGTAAACGGCAAGGGTCTCGGCAATGGCAGCGAAGATAGAAGCCTCGGCAAAGAAGATGCCAGGGCATTTCCTAAAGCCATGATGGTTAAAGAGCGTGGTCACAGAACGCGTTGAAGAATAAGATCGAACCTCCTGCCAAAGCCAAATGCAAAGTCGCGTGGGTCACGCTCCGCCTCCTTGTCTGGTGTAGCTCGGAACCGTTCTGGATTAAATTTCATGGGATCCGGATAGAGAGCAGGGTCGTGAAGAATATTCCTGCGATAGATACGATAAACAGGCATCCATCGACAAAAGCTACAGCGCCTACAACTCACCAGACATTGACAAGAACGAGAGTACCCTTGGGAAGGAAATAGCCCTCATGGATGTCATCCTCGATGAGCTGGTGGGGAAACACTGAGATGGTATCCGTCAGGCTGTATGCGTAAGAAAGAAGAAAAAGCGTCACCTAACGGCGCAATAGGCATCCAACGGAGGATCTCCAACATGATGGCATGGAGATAAGGGAGACGGTCCTTGTCCGCAATGCTCGGCAGACGGTCCTGGCCAATGACCGCGTCAATTTCGGCCTGCGCCTTCTTCTGAATATCCGGAAAGCACGTCATCGCGAGGAAGAAGTTTGTGATCGCTGCCACTATCTGCAGGCGGAGATGAAGGTTGTATGAGCAGTGTGGTGAGTGCTATCCCACAGATGAACCGCTCACAGTGTCAGCTCCGCCTAAGCAAAACGGCAAAGGCGTGTTCGCGTCAGCAGTGTGGTGGTGAATCATGCCGTCTCAATGACCCACCAGCATACAGAGAGGCTGCCGTCATTTTAATTAGGTATTCCCTCTCAGCATCCTCGTTGCCCTCAAGCAGTGCGGAGGCAAAGCTCGGATGGGCGGTGCCTGCTGCCTAATTGAGCCAGTTCCTTATCAATACTATCCTTGGGGGCTGGCCGTTCAAACTAACCATCTGTTCACGAACCCACTTATAGGGAAGTTCCGCCATAGCAAAAAATGTTTCACGGTACTTCATCGCGGCCGTCTTCCAACCTGCACCGGGAAACCAGCTCGGAACATGACGGACTGAAACATAACCGCAGATCAGTGTCTTGCCCTCCAATGCATGTCACACACCCACGGATGGGGAAAGCGTCGGCCATGAAAGCGCCCGGTGCGAAGATGACTCCGAAATCCTTCATAGACTTGTCTACGGTCTTAATGATGATGTCATCATCTCCGGAAGACTTGTACCCGTAGGCGATCATGACAATAATAGTTCCGGCTAGCCTTCATTTGAAACAACAAACGTCAGCTGGCTAGCTTCACGCACGCATTAATGACCCAGGCCTGATAGGCGTACTTTTTAATCTCCAAAGGCAGCGAGTCCGTGCGGTCAGCCAGGTGGACGAGGAACTGCTGCGTCTCCTCCTCCACCAGGCGCTGGAACCGCTCTACACGCTTCGAGTTGCCCATTACCTGAGCGAACAGCTTGCGGATTTCGCGCATACGGCGACCATATGGTTGGAGGATCATTGCTTCCGACCATCCGATCATGTCCCCAGCGACGGGAACACGACCACGGCTCGAGTATATCGCGCTCTTCTTGTCCAGGATATCAATTGCGTACTTGGCCGAGTTGAGGATGACGAACGTGTCGCCGAGTATCTTGACCGACATGATGCCGCCTGGAGACTGTCAGGTCTAGCGGAAGTTTCTAGAGCTTTCGAAGCAGACTCACCCCACTTCTTGCCCCATTCAGCGAACGTTAGCCACTGGTAAGTCGGGGGAATGTCGAACGCGCTGCCGACGAGTGGCAGACCTTTCGGGCCAGGAGGGAGGGACCCCAAATGGCGCTTTTTGAACAAACGTGAGGCGAGGAATACTCCAAGCAGGAGCAAGAAGCCACTATAGATGACGTCCATGGGATGGCAGAAGCTATCAAGAAACGGCGTCGAGACAAAGGGAGAATTGTGCGAACGAGGGGACGGACGAAGGGGGCGGGGGTGGAACCAGGCTAAAACCCGTGCGCATTGGTGCTTATGTATAAGCCGTTTGGATTGCATGTCGTGAGTTGGCTGTGACGACGGCAAGGCGTGTCACCGGAGCCCCTCCTGGCAGCCGCAGAGACATGGCGGGCCTCTGTATCTCCGTTCGTACGATCGGACGAGATACGCGTGTGGCACTGCCAATCGATTGGGAAGCTCGTTCTTGAGCTTGAGTTGCCTGCAGTGCGCCAGCTGCCTGTTCAATGGGCGTCAGAGCATGTGTCTGCAAGCAAGCATGGAAGTTGCAAGAACAAACAGACTCCGCACCCTTGAGCAGCCGATACGGAACCGCCTACGGAACCGCCATACGGACGGCAGCCCTTTCCGGTCCCTTTTTGCGGCCCTGAAAGTCAGCCTATGGGCAAGCAAGAATACAAATCCGCGAATCGGGAGGGAGCATCAAGATAATGTTCAGGAAGACGCCAGTAGTCTCCGCCACCAATGGAGTTGCAGCTCACGGCCAAATTAATATTCGCAGCCAGGGTGACAAAACCTAATCAACTCCCCAAAAGGTGAAGGCGAATGGCACTAATATTGAATTGGACAGACACTGAGACAGGCCGTTATGATGGTTCATCACGTACCCGGGGGTGATGGCGTATAGGGAGGGATAGAGAACTACCGCCGCATGTGTGTCGCAGGGAGGGACATGGGTCGGACCCTAGTCAGCCTGGGGAAAGCACCATTTTGTAGGAATGCCTGTTGCCGGCGTTGTGAGCTCCTGTGCCGAGTGCTTTATTACCTGTGGATGTCCACCGAGTCCGATTGGAAAGAACCGAGCGCTGGCGCGAAACTACGGCATGCCCTGATGTCTTCTGACACGAGGGCCAGGAGGAAGGGCGAAGATAACGTCGGCATCCTCATGTTCAGCACCGTGGCGCCGGCGGTGGCAGTATACTTTCTTTACTTAAGTAGAAGGTACGTACACAGCGCGCAACAATAAAAGGCCCGGTCGGGCCACCTTTTAACTTACCGCTGACGCCGGGGCCAAGTAACATTCATACTTTAACCGCGACTTTTGTCCGTTCTAGCTCGACCACGACACACTTGATCACCACGGCTCATCTATCTCCCGTCCTTTTCCCTTGCGCAGCCGTCCTAGCTCTTCAGTTCCCTCGCACACTGCAGGGAACAGTGCCCGCTTGGATACCGGTCTTCAAAGCTTGAACTTTGACCACCTTCACCGCGCCTTACATGCGGTCATACGGCGTCCGGTGGGGTATGTTTGGGGGGGAAGGGAGCGGGCTTCCATTGCGCGGCCGGTCCAGAGAGTTCCAACGCCTGTTTCGCCTAATCGATAGTCGATAGCGGACCTTATCTGCAACCGCCCTCCTCCGCACAGTCCCATTGTGACTCGAACAGCATCCTCGGGCCTCATACTTTCTGCTACACCCACATCCAACTCTCTAACTCGCCTCATACAAGGTCCGTACACAGAATGCCTGGTCGTATTCAGAACAAGGTGAGGATCCCTTCGTCGACTTTTCTGGCGCCATCTGACTGTGAAATAACCTCAGGTGGCCCTCATCACCGGCGCCGGATCGTGAGTTGTTTATCCCGGCATTGCTTTCGAAGCAAGTTGCGCTGAACGCTCTGACTGTATGCACACCTAACAGAGGCATCGGTCTCGAGTCTTCTCTGCTTTTCGCGCAGGAAGGCGCCAACGTCCTCCTTGTGGACATCAACCACGCCGCTGCCGAGAAGGCGCTCGCGCTCGTCAAGGAACGATTCCCAAACGTTAAGGCTGCCGCCATCAAGGCAGATGTTGGCAAGGAGGCAGACGTGAAGGGCGCGGTCGACAAGGCTGTCGAGCTTTTCGGCCGCCTCGATATTATGGTGCGTCCCGTGTTCGAAGTCGACCCTACCTTCTCCAATCCCTTCCGATCATGCATCCTACTCTTTCTATGTCTCCTGTGGTGTACGTCGCGAGCATCTGTATTGACTTTGACCGGCCCGATGCTTAGTTCAACAACGCAGGTATGTCGCCGCCCTATTTCAGCACGATCAAATTTAACCAATTTCCTGCGTGGTCTTAGGCATCATGCATCCCGAGGACGACAACGCGCTTAACACCGAGGAGCGCATTTGGGACCTCACGATGCAGATAAACGTCAAGGGTGTCTGGTGGGGTTGCAAGTACGCGATCCTCGCGATGCGCCAGAACCCAGTCGACGAAGCTCTCGGGCTTCACCGCGGCGGGAGCATTATCAACACTGCGAGCTTCGTCGCGATCATGGGCGCGGCGACGCCTCAAGTTGCTTGTGCGTAGCTGGTACAGGTCTGTCGAGATGGACGTCTGCTGATTATCTCATGATTTGGACAGACACGGCTTCTAAGGTACCCACATCTATGATTCCGGCCAGGCGGAGATGTCTTGACCCGTATTGAACAAACAGGGTGCTGTCCTCGCGATGACTCGCGAGCTCGCTATGGTTCATGCCCGAGAAGGCATCCGCATCAACTCGATCTGCCCGTGCGTAGTATCTCATGTCTTCCTCTAAACACGTCTGATCGTAATTCGTTCAGTGGCCCTTTGAAGACGCGTCAGTATCCTTCTGCTACTACTTCCGAGGAGCGTTGACGCTCACGCGATCCCGCCTCGCATCTTTCCGCCCCGTCGAATTTACCATGGCCCATCTTCTGACCTTGGCCGCCCATTGACAGCGCTGCTGATGGAGTTCCTGAACACGCAAGAGAAGAAAGATCGCCGCCTGGTCCACCTTCCCATGGGACGTTTCGGGGAGGCCATCGAAGTCGCCAAGGGCGCCCTGTTCCGTGCGTGTACCCCTCCGTAGGGTTGAGGGTGTGCTCATGACTTTGCGTTTTATCAGTTGGCAGCGACGACAGCAGCTACATGACCGTGCGTGAAACTTGGTCTCATGCTCCTGGGTTCGTGCAGGCTAACATCAAATTGTTCACAGGGCACCGACTTCAAGGTCGATGGCGGTCTCACCTCCTGTTATGTCACCCCCATCGGTGACCAGATCCTCCCTCCTCCTTCAGGCCTCGCCCCATAGTAGAATGTTGTATCTATGACGCTACATTTACACCATAGGTTATGTGCATCAAGGATCCAAGTCCGCCGCATGTTGTACATTAGAATTACATAGTGTGTACGAATCTGGAAATAGGAAGTACGACACTTCAGGGGAGGATCACGTTTAGCTAAGAGCCGAAGGCTGGCGGATAGTGGAGTACATCATAAACGATAACAGCAGAATTCCGTCGACGCGCGATACAGGGGAGGGGGTATGATCCAGCCATGAAACGATTAGGTGGCCTTCTTGCCTTCAATGGCTTTGATCCTGGCAATCTCCTCGGTAATACCCTGGTGGACGCCCTTCCGGAGGGTAGGGTTGTACCCGAACTTGAAGAGGATCTCCAAGTGCACGAAAAACGGAGCAAGCACAAGGGCTGGGACAGGAAAGCATCAAGTCACGGGCAGGAAACATTGTGCCAAACAGTACTCACCGCCAAGTAAGTTGTCAAGGAGGGCAGGGGAACGGCCCTCAGCGAGGAAATGGCCGGCGAACTGGGCAACCCACGACGATACATGGATGTACAACGCAGTCTGGATGGCATCTGCCTTGTGCGAGAATGCTGCTGCGGTGAGGGTGATGGCAACTTGCTGGGGGAGGTAGACGAGCTGGGCAGGATGTCGGTAAACGGGGCACGAAGGGAGCGACGGGTGGACGTACCGCAGCGAAAGGCTCGAGCACAAAGTAGTACACCCAGTTAGCTATGGCCCAGAGAGCCGCCCAGTTGAGGTCGAACGCGAGGTAGTCGTTGAACTGCGCGTGGATCCGAGGGAAGAAGGAAGGCACGGGCACGAGGGACCCCAAGACGAGACCCGTCCTGTGCACACCGTCGTTTCAGGACTGTGTAGTCTGAAGGATGTGCCACACTATTGCGTACCAGAGAAGGACGGGGACAAAAGTCATATGAATAGCAACGTTCACGGGGTGATCATGGTAGGCCCCGTAGAAAACGAGCTGTTAAGTGGTCGATGCATGAGAAGGGGCTCGTCATGTCATTCAACGCGTTTCGCACCTGGTTCTTGACGTCCAAAGCGCCAGGCATGGCTACGGCTGGGTGACGAGCAGG
Organism: Ganoderma meredithae; assembly: GCA_022814645.1. Classification (NCBI taxonomy): domain Eukaryota; kingdom Fungi; phylum Basidiomycota; class Agaricomycetes; order Polyporales; family Polyporaceae; genus Ganoderma; species Ganoderma meredithae. Next base: position 58,959 of record JAKLMY010000117.1, read on the forward strand.
AGAAGGAAAGCGGCAAGGTGAGGAAGGGGGGTGGGATAGACTTTGGGACTATGGGTGGGGTACATATGCGTTCCAGTGTGATCGGGCGGGAGGCTGGGACCCGGCGAGAGCATTCCCGATCAACACCGCCCGCCCCGGCGCATGATTTCGGCCCCTTCCCTGGGGTTAGGGTCACTCACGTGAGCTGACACCACGTATGTCCGTCCCAAGAGAAGCGCCCGTACACACCGTGCTGCTGCCGCCACTCATTGCTTCTGACGTTGTCCTCGACCCTGGCGTCCACTCGCTATTTATCATGGTCAAGTCTACCCTTATTGTGCGAGCCTCGGATGCACTCCCACTAGCTGCTAGTGTAGATGACGAACAGGTCCGATTTCTCAGCAGTCATCCACCTGCAGTTATGCCAAGCTCACCCCAAGCAGATAGAACAAGCTTTGGTTGAACACAAGCAACAAGCAAAGCTCATCTTCCGACGGATAGGTCCCAATTCAGAACCGCGTTGTACTATTGAGAGCGGCCAATACACGCTACAGTGCGTAGTCGGTCCAGTTGTGCGACAGTCAACCCTTACTGACATGTGTTGCTATTAGCTACTGCATAGCCAACAATGTCATCTACCTTGTCATCGCAGACAAGTCATACCCCCGCGACCTCGCCTTCTCATACCTCGACGAGCTCTCCAAAGAATTTCAGACGTCATATGGCGCCAAGGTGGACGGTGTGCGAAAACCATACGCGTTTGTCGGCTTCGGTAAGTTATGTAGCATTTTGTCCACAGTACATGCACGATGCGATTATGCTTGGCGCCCAGATACATTCATGTCGAAGACCACTCGTCTGTACCAGGACACGAGGACCGCAAGGGCAGGGGCCTCACATCTTGACAAGCTAAACGTTGAACTGCAGGACGTTACGCAGATCATGACGAAGAACATGGAGGAGCTTTTGTGGAGAGGGGACTCCCTTGACAGTAAGTGTCATTGCTCTAGAAATATATTACGAGTGTCTGGGTTTACACACCCCATATTTGTTCACTAGGGATGTCCCACTTGTCGACTACGCTACGTTCGGAATCAGAGAAGTATCGTCGGGCAGCGAGGAATATCAACATTCAAGCGATGATTCGGCAGTATGCACCCATTGGTGCAATTGTGCTCATTCTCGTCATCTTCATCTACTGGCGATTCTTGTGAGGAGAGACCGTCTTTTGGATTGTTTGTCACTGTCTTTATGTATTTACTTTTTTTAATGTTCCCTGCCCTTCTATCACTTTCATTTCCCAGTTTCGACCCACCCTGCCCATTGATTGTCATGTCCCAGCATGTCTCGATGCGGAGAGGTGGGGTAGAAAAGGTATGTTGCGCCAGTTGGACGGAATGTACATCGCCGGCTTTACGGCGGAGTGGACGTCGCTTAGCAGGTTTGGTGGATCTTGCCGCGGCCACGATGCAGAGAGTCCGGACCTGGGGTATATATACGATAGATGATCACGCATCTCTGCGATAACCGCGCCATTCGCCTGCTTTCAGGTCTCTCAGGCAATCCACTCTTTGTCCTCCTCCTTCTCTTCAAGTCCGCGCGGAGACCAGACCAAGGGCGATCCAGAATCTTGCCCTCACACAACTTGTCATCGTGAGATCACGATGAATCCGTACATGCCTTCGTCGACCCCGGTTCCGGTCTCGCCCATCGTACCGCACGCGACGCCTTACCCCCAGACCACTTCCCAACAAGCAGCAACTATCCAGCCGGGTTCGATCACTTACACAACCACGGTCGGTGCCGATGGCCAGGTTGTGTATCATCCGTTCAAGTACGCCGTATACTTTCTTTGGCCTCGATCGTTTCTGATCTTGGTGTACGGCCTGTAGGGCAGTCTCCGCAAGGTGGGAGTCACCTACGACAGACCACATTAACCGCCGATCTGATGATGTCGTGAACTTCAGCTACCAAACAGCGCAAGGTGTTGTGAGCGGCATCCAGTGGATCCCGGCTGAGGCAACCTCTGTTCTCCCAGCAGGCGCCACTCTTGCAGACCCCGTAAGCCAGCTTTTCTCCCCTCTCTCGTGGTTACTGGAATTTCCTGGCGCAGGCGTTCAACGCGCCGGTCGGTCGTAGACCAGACGATAGGTCGACATGGTACGTGTATCCTGTATCCTGCGGAACCTTATATGTGCGGCGCCTCATGACGCTGGTCAGGCGGGACGATGAATACAGACGCCGAGAGGAAGATGCAAGACATTCACCCAAATACGACAGAGATGGCAGGCGATACGATGACGACGATTACTACCGCCGCGATCGCGATCGTGAGGACCGCGAGGATTACCGTCGCACTCGCGACCGTGATGACCGAGACCGGGAGCGCGACCGGGAGCGCAGATCGAGTGGGTACGGTCGCTACCCCGGCGAGTACGACAAGTACCAGACGGCAGACCTTGAACGCCGCATGGAGAACCTCGATATTGAGCGCCGTGAGCGTGACCGCCAGCGCGAACGCGACCGCGAGTATGACCGCGAGCGGGAACGGGAGAGGGAGAGGGAAGGTGCCCGCCCGCATAGAAACTCGTTATATGGCGCCGGCGAACGCCCGTCAAGTACCTACCAAGCAGCGCCTGGGGGCAACTATCCCGCGACATATACCACGGCCCCCACCAGCACATATACCGCCGCGCCCGGCGGGAACTATCCTGCTTCTGCTACGTACCGTGCTGTCTCACCCCGTCCTCTAGATCGGCCAACATCCGCGTATGGCCAACCCGTCGCTCCGCGTCCTGTCTCCCCGTACCAGAGTGCGATTCCGATCGCCCCACGCCCGGTTTCTCCGTACCAAGTCCCCGGCGCTGTTCCTCGTGCTGTGTCACCCTTCCAAGCTGGTGCGATTCAGCGTGCTGCCTCTCCGTACGGGGCTCCTCCTCCAATCGCCCGCGCAGCATCGCCCTATGGGGGAGGTGGAATCCCCCCTCGCGCTGCTTCTCCTTACTACGGCGCGTCTGCTGCCGCTGGTGTCTACCCGCCAGGGCATGTGTTCGAGGGTCAGCCCATGCGTGCCGGCTCCCGTGCTCCCAGCCCCAGTCCCTACGGCGCTCCCGCTGCACCAGTCAACTTGTACGCCAACCCAGGCTCAACGTATGGAGCCACAGCCGGGCAGGTTCCGTATGCCCCTACTCCCTACGGCACGGGCATCGGCTCGCATGCGTCGCCCCGTGTCGGTGCCGTCCCGCTCGATGCGGCAGCGGGACAACAGCACATGCTCCCCGCGCCCGAGGGCTTCAGCCGCCCGCCGAACCGTGCGCAACCGTATACCCAGTTCGAGATGATCAAGATTGGGGACATGGACGACTTCCTCGAGCAAATGCCGCGCATGCCCGCTGTGCTCATGCCCCACGACGTCTATCATGAGGACTGGATTCGCCTGATGACCGTGAGTCTCGCCCATCGCGCCCGTCGACAGGATTCCTCCTTGATGAAGGCTGACTTTGTGTTCACCGCAGGACCTTGGGCTCGCATGGGCCGGTACGATGCCCGTCCCGCAGTACTCGCTCGACGGCCGCCCGCCGAAGCGCTCCACGCTTGCGGCGGACGTCGTGGACCTCTGGAACTCGTCCTTTTTCCGTATGCGCGGCGTCGAGATGGTGCTCTACAAGGGCCGGGAGCGGCGTTCGGGCCGCTACGCGGGGACCGTCGACGTGAACCTGCCCGGGTTCGACAACTTTGATGTGTCGTCGCCGTCCGAGGACGATTCGGACGACTCGGACGACGACCGTTACCGCGATCGCAACCGGTACGGGGATGCGTACGGGGAGGCACGCCGCAGGAAGGAGCGCAAGGCGGAGAAGGCGGAAGCACGGAGGCGCAAGAAGGAGAAGAAGATGAAGAGGAGGCAGAGAGAGATGGAGAGGTCCTACGCGGTCTACATCCAGTGCGTGCCGCCGACGGCCGACTTATGATTGAGTGATCGTTCGTTAGATGCGGGAGAGACCCCAGATTTTTGTCTGCGCAGTCAAGAAATAAGAAGTGAATATCTTGTATGCTTATATATTAGACACCATGTACGTCATGTTTATCACACCCCTACCGTGCGCCTCTTTGTGCCGCCTGTTTCGATTCATCACGCGTATGGTCTCTCCGCCAATGTATGGCTCGAGTCATTTTTTTGTACATATTGACATGTATAAATTATAGCGTACTACAGAACGATATCCAGTCCAGAGAAATGAGAAGCATGAAGCCAGGTCGTGAATCAATAACGCCCACCACGTCCCCTGCCGCGGTTGTTGTAGTTGCCTCTGGGGCCGCCGTAGTTGCCGCCCCCGCCTCCACCACCGTACTCGCCGTAGTTGTTCTGACCATAGTTGCCGTTCTGCTGGTTGCCGCCGTAGCCACCATAGCCATAGCCACCTCCAGCATTGTAGCCGCCTTGAGCACTGTAACCGCCTTGGCCTCCACCCTGATTGTATCCTCCCTGGTTATATCCGCCTTGGTTGTATGTGTTGCCTGGTCTGCCGCCGCCATAACCTCCTCGTCCGCCTCTGCCACCGAACCCACCTCCTTGATCGCCGTAACCACCGTACGAGTTGTCATTGAATCCGCCTCCACCTCCTCTTCCACCATAGTTACCGCGTCCGCCACCACGACTGCCACGTGAAGGAGCTGTGAAGTCATTGTACTGGCTTCTCATGCTGTTCTGCTGCTGGTAGCCTCCGTCGCGTCCACGCTGGTAACCTTGGTATGCTTGGTAAGATGATTGCTGCTGGTGACCACCCGGACCGTTAAATGAAGATTGCTGCTGGTGCGATACACCACTGGAATACCCGTCTTCGCCACCATTGCGATTATTACGGTTTAGATGCGGTTGCCAGTCCCAAGAGTCGCGCCCGCCGCGTTCGGTATGGAACCCACCACGCCCCCGGCCACGACCGCCGTTGCGATCCGGTCCGCCCCGTCTGGCCACCTCGAGATCGTGCGCGTTTAGCACCGGCGGGGGCCGACGAACACCAGGTAGTAGCACAGAACGGTGAGGAGTCAGTTGCTTCGGAAAAAGATACATGGCCGACAGTGAACGATCATTCTTGATGTCCGGAAGGTCTTTCGTCGGTAGCGGTGAGCAGTACGGCGAATCTGGGACGCAGTCCGGGTTAGGTAACAAAGCACCGTTGAAGCCCTTGCTCAGCTTCGGGCTGATCGGCAATGGCTGTGACGAGGATCAGCGAAGGTACACAGATAATAGAACTGTATGCACTAACGTCGTCCTTCTTGCGCTTGCCGTACAATGCCTCCAATGTCGCGTAGAGCGGATGAGCTTCGCATACAAAGAGAAGGTTATGGCCCCACTGGTTCCGTCGATTCTCGTCGTCCGTGAGATTCGTATACCGCGGAGCCATCGCATCCAACAGACGCTTCTCGTCAATAAAGGGGAGAAGGACAACGCCTTGCCAAGCCATGCGCTTGCCATTCATATCGACCTGGAAGGTGGAAGGGTAGAAGTCAATGATCGGAGACGAATCGTCTGTCATGAGATCGTGGAAGGTTGCCGGGATGTGAGTTCGACTGCAGACGGGATCAGCGGTCTTGCAAGCGTAGCGCAAGAAGCGCGATAGGAATCTCGAACCTTGCAGCAGGGAAGACACCCATGAGCTGCTCAAAGGGCTTGAAGGGCTTGCCTTGGGTGAAGTCGATGTCCATCTTATCAAGATCCTCGAAGTCGGCGGCGAACGGCGCAAAGTGGAAGGGGTAGTACCATTGCCACGACGCCGTCTGTTAACGTAAGTGTTAGACAGCTCACGACCCGCGAGCAGAAGCCATACGTACCCCCTGATAGTAGTAGTGCAACACCCACGCCATGCCCTCAACGTAGCATTTCGTGACCCTGCACCCAGACCCGTTTAGATAGACGTCGCTGCCCGCACACAGCAAGACACTCACTTCTTCCTGAACTCGAGATCGCTGTACTCCGCGTTGAACTTCTGACGGTAGTATCGCTCTCTGTATCCCGGTTCCCACAACCTAGCGCCAGTTAAGGGTCAACGATGCTTCTCCCATGCAAGCGATAGGTTCACGCACTTCACCACATCTTCCTGCTCGACCGTGCCGTCAGGTCTGACCTTCAACGCATACGAGGTATCCGCCTCCACGGGCGCCTCGTCCTCATCGGACCGACTGAGCTCCTCGGGGGCCTCAGCGTCCTCCCTCTCAACCTCGTCGATCGTGCGCTTCACGCCTCGCGGTTCGGTACCATCGGTCATGAAGGAATCCTCGGCCTCTGCAGGGATCTCCTCGCCATCGACATCGTCTATGCCATCCTCGACCGGACGAGCGGGATCGACGGACGTGGTAGTCTCAGAGACAGTGGCACTCGAAGTCACAGCCGTCACGCCGCCCAAGCCCGGGATATCGACGTCGTCGGTAGAAGTTACAGTTGTAGATGATTGGGTAGCATTCAGAGCACTCGATAGCTCTGATGCGCGGGCACTCGCAACAGGGGAAGTAGCAGCGAAGTTCGCAGCAGGTGACTTCGTCGCCGATTTCGAGGACTTCTTCAACGGTATGAGTGAAGCCATCTCGGCCTTCAGCATCTCAGCTGCACTCATGTTCGCTAAACGAATAGCAGCTCGGTTCGCAACCACATCGCGGTTCGACCCCGCCAGCGCCTGAGAGGCGGTGGGCGTAAAAGCTACAGTCTCCGCGGTTTTAGGACCGCCTAGACCAATACTATCGGCCTTCGCAGCAAAGTCGGGTCGAGGTGGAAGCGAGCCAGGCGCGGCAGGAGCAGCAGTAAGATTCAAAGAGGGGTCAGGACCGATAGAAGCTCCGTTTGCCCCCACTTCCTTCTCGATCTTGCGACGTTTCGCATTTTGATCCTGCCGTTCCTCAGCTGGGTACAATGTGAGGTCAGTGTCAGTCTGTGCATACTCACGAACATGGTACTCACCTTCACGCCTCCGCCGAAAAATATCATCCTCTCGCCTCGCGAGTCCCTCAAGAATGATCTGGGCCCTCGACAACTCCAACTGACCATGGTTGGATAGATAGCCACCCATGCGCGGCAACTCCGTGCGCCAAATTTTCAGCAGAGTATCGATGGCACCTTCACGAATCTCAAGAGACGGAAGGTGAGGCAAGAAATCATTCCCGACAAAGAAGATGAGGAGAACCCAGTCATCAATGGCCTGCTCGAGATTGAAAGGGAAGGGCATGTTAGGGATGTTCAACTCTGCTTCGAGATACTCTCGTAAAATCGAAACATCCAGGAAGATAAAAGGCTTCTTCTCAGGAGGAGGCTTCTGAATGTCTGCCTTTCTTTGACCAGTACATTGTTTGGCGTAGTGTCCTTCTTGCCCGCAAAGCCGGCATGCGGTACGACTGCCTTCTTGATGGAAGACGTCCTCACGTAGAACGCGGAAGTGAGGCTCGTGAGTGGCGAGTGAGAGCATGATGAGGTCAGCGTCCTGATACAATAATTAGTCGCCATAGGGAGAATACCGCGTATCGGACATACCAAGCCGTAAATGACATGGTGGATGTTCGGGTCATAACCAGGATTACTTCTCTGGCGTCTAATGAATTCCATGATCTTGTGTTCTCCTTCTCCGGGGACGCTGGCATCCGAAATGATGACCTCGAGCTGTTACCAATATGTATAAGATTTGCGTAGTGGAAGCAATGTTTCGGAGATTGAACGTACATCCTTCCAGCCAGGGTCGGAGTTCATCTTAAGGATGACCCAGTACCGTAAAGAGTTAGCGAGGAGGTCCATGAATGGGGTGCCGGGGGTAATGGCGTTGCTGTCCCATTGAGTCTTGTTCTTCTCGTCTTCACTCATGGTCTTCCCCATGGCTGCCAGATTTCCACATTGGTCGCCAAGACTTGGGAGGTCGAACGACAACTCACCTTCCCACACTGCAATCGATTCCTTGCGTGCATCCTCTTTCTCCTTGGCTTCTTGTGCGGATCGAAAACGACGAGATCGTTGCTGGTTCATCTTAGCGCGAGGAGCGACGCCGTCTACAGGACTTCATGAAGCACCCACGAGTATAGGCGACAAGCAAACTTACCAATGGCCATAAACAGCAGCCTGCGAGGTCGAACCATGTTCACGACACGCTCAGTGTATTTAAAAATTTCCACCATCATGTCCTCTTCCGTCTCTGGTGCGGGCTTCAGCGACAACAATAATCAATCAGCCGAAATGCGCAGCGCTGAACTGAGAGTGCGTACCTTGCCCTCCGGATGTGTACAGGGGTGGACCTAAGCGAACGAAGCCTCAGAAAGGCCATTCGGAGGTAGAAGAGACACAATACGCACAAGACCGTTCATGTCCAGATACAGGCAATCGAATTCGACGCCGTTTGGGTTCGGGTCGGCCATGTTGATAGGAACATCAACTTCATTGCCATCCTCATCGGGGATCTTGACCTGTTCACACTCTATAACAGGAAGAACTTGGACAGGGAGTCAACATGCAGGGGATATTTGAGAGGAACAACATAGACACACTGATTTTAGGATACTTCTTACTTAGCCAACGAAATAGTGCTGGAACGCCCTTGAAACCTCTGTTAGCCTGCGGTTCGCAAAGAAGCGACCCATTGACGTACCATTGCTGCTTTTTACAATAGTAATGGAGAGGTTCGGGTGATTGATGTACAAGGAGAGACCTGCGACAGAAGGTGGTGGTCGGAGGAGAGGCCTGCGCTGGTGTCTGGCCACGCTCGTCTCAGGTAAGCAATGCGACAAGCGCCTGATGGACGAGCGCCCAGCCCCCAGGCAGATAAGCGCCATTACGCCTGACTCGATCCTCGAAAGCAGTCGGGCTCGCAAGCTTTGCAGCACACTGAAGCCCAGAGACCTTGCTCGCCCTCATCTATTGCCTTGGGGCTCTCACAAAAACGCCTGTGCAACCATGGCACCTGCCCCTACTTTAGACCTACATCCTCCAAATGGACCGGCCACCGCTGAGCCTCCTGCCGGGCAGCAGAAGTCCCAGAAACAGATGCAAGTGACCTGAACCGGCTCATGGGAGTTACTGACACCATTTCTTATAGGACCAAGGCCGAACGCCGTGAGCTTCAAGAGAAGCAACGAGCCGCAAAGGCCGCGAAAACTGCAGCGGGCGGAGCGAATGGGAAGCCAGGAGGGAAGCCTGCGAAGGAGCCTGCAACCGTCAGTTCTTCTAGTAGGAAGACAGGTCGCCCTTCCGACGCTGCATCAAAACTTCCACCCGCTGGCCTTGTCAAAGCCGCACAAACGAAGGCCGGATTGTCGTCCTTGGCTGACCAAGGCGCGAGGAATCAAGCTCGCGGCCTCCTCATCTTCTCGCATTTTGGTCTGCCAAAACCCGTCAGTGCTGCGAAGGGTGATATCCATCCGGCGATCGCCCGACTGGCCCTCCAGTTCTCGACGTTCAAGATCACCGGGGCGAACGCGCGGTGCATAGCTACTCTTAGTGCCTTCAAGACGGTGCGTGCGCTTCATGTTTTGTCAACACCACAAGTGTCCGACAGTCCCGCAGGTCATTCAAGACTATGTTACACCACCCAACAATACCCTCTCCCGCCATCTCATGACATATCTCTCGCCTCAAATCAGTCACCTAGTAGCCGCCCGACCTATGTCGGTGACGATGGGCAATGCTATCCGCCAACTGAAGCTTGATATCAGTGGTTCTGACATCGACCTCCCAGAACAAGATGTAAGTTATTCCCTGTTCGGCCTTTTTATACGACACATTGCACCGTCTGGTGTCGCAAGCCCGAGTCAGGACCAGTCCATGTTCTGGAGTGGTCGAGAACTGTCTTGCATTAGTCTTATGGTGTGCCCTTGCTTTTTCATTATATTGGTCTCTTGATTGCACCTCTGGATTGTTTCATCCTATGAATAGCTTGCTTACTGGCGCTTTTAGGCAAAGGATGTGCTTTTCGAGAAGATCGATACATACATCCGGGAACGAATTATTATCGCTGACCAGGTCATTCAGGAGACGGCAGGTAACAAGATTAAGGATGGTGATGTGGTCCTGACATACGCCAGGTACGTCGTTCTCTGACCAGCAATTTCGTTCTTGCATTAACATGCGTCAGGTCATCTGTTGTAGAGAAGGTCTTGCTTGAGGCTCGTGGTTCTGGTCGTGATTTTTCCGTGATTCTTGTTGACTCAAGACCGATGTTAGAGGGTAAGTTTGGCTACCACTATAGCATTGAGCGTGACTCATGCGGGATATTGTAGGTAAGAGGTTATTGACCGTACTCTCTGAGGCGGGTGTCCAATGCACCTACCTCCTACTCCCGGCCCTTGGCTCTGTGATCAACGAGGTATCCACTGTCTTCGTCGGGGCACATTCCATACACACCAACGGAGCCGTCTACTCACGAGCTGGTACCGCACTTGTCGCCATGATGGCGAAACGACATTCAGTCCCTGTTGTCGTCTGCTGTGAGACGTACAAGTTCTCTGACAACATCCAACTCGATAGTTTCACAAAGAACGAGCTTGGTGGGTAATCATATCTCTGTTTAATTTTCTCACTGACAGTTCGTGTAGCTCCTCTCGGTGATCTTTTCTCATCGTTCCCGAACAACAAACCCCGCAAAAGCCTCACACTCGAGAACAAACCCCATCTTGAGATCCTCAACCCTCTCTACGATCTCACGCCCCCAACGTGCATTACCGCCGTGGTGACCGAAGTCGGAGTCATCCCTCCCAACTCTATCAGCTCAATACCTGTCGCCCTCGGACGATTACTGTAATCTTTCTCTTCCTGTCGCTCATCGTGTCATGTTATCGTGTCTCATGCCTCACATCCACGGGCATCGACCCATGCTACTCATTCGTAGTTGCATTGCATTGTCGTGTTGCCCCCATTCGCACGTCCTTTCATTTTGACTTATCATGTAACCGTTGACCGTCTGATCCATAGTCGTTTCTCATCGCTCTCGCAGTCTATCTTAGGTACAAAATTGGCAGAGGTGGTGTTTCTGTAGTCGACAAGCGTCTGTATCCTGTATCTTGTGTAGTGAAATGCGGAAGCGATAAAACATTGTATCCCTCGCACACAACATAATACCAAGATGGGTGTGAGGAGATCCAAGTCTATTCGGAGGTTTATTTGAATGGAACAATCAGAGCTCCGGCTTGCTCGGTCCTGAGCTAGAATCACTGGAACGTGCAAGCTGCTTCTCCACCCATTCAAAGGCGACGTCCGTGACATGCTCCACAGGCTCATCGAATAGGAATGGTAGCACAGGGATAATGGACAGCCCGGTCGCAGTGGGCCCCCATGTTCGGACACGAGGATTTTGCACATTAGCAAACGCTTTCTTGGCCTGTTTCACTGCGGTGTGGATTGTGAAAGCTGGCAGGGCCCTAAAGGTTACGTTAGTGTTATGAATACAGGAGGAGCGACGATCTTCCAGGAAGACACACATGGACGCGATTGACTGGAAGACGGAACGCTTGACAGCAATCAAGGACAAGCGTGTGGGCTCTGAGAAATGTGCGGCTTCTAGTGCGTTGGGTCCGCGCCGATGCGCCTTATACGTCTCGTAACCAACATCACTGATAGTGGTAAATAGGATCAGAAAGCGGATGAGCGTACACGGACAAGGCGTGCAAAACACATGAAGCGGGACTCACCCGGCGAGGTATAACCATGAGATCCCATAGGCTGCGGTCACCACCGCGGGGTGGACGACGGGACGGAAGGCCTCTCCAACGTCACTAGTCTGGTGTAAACCTATCGATAGTCAGAACGACGGTGATCTCAGCAGACGTACATATGCAATGTATCGCTGGCCAGCGCGCACAGCCGTCCTCAGACGGGCACCGTAGGCCATATAGCGGAGGTCGGAGTCGGTGGAGTCGGCATCCCTGTCTGCGAGGACGTCGAGCTTGCTCTCGACCTTGTCCACGACCCTATCTTTGACGGGTTCGGGCATGTGAGGCTTGCGCTGAGGAAGGGCGAGGATCGACGGGGTCAGGTGAGAAAGGGACGGAAGGAGGTGGACGAGGCAAGAGAAAGGGCGGCACTTGGGGGGACTAGCGCGGTCGGGAGCCGGGACACGCGGGACTCGCGGCATCGCGGCGGAAGACAAGACTCGCCCATATCCGGGGGCCGGCATCTCCCGCCCACAGACGCGCATGACTGGGCCGGAGCGTCTGTGCGGCGTCGAGTCGAACGTGCCCGGTCACCCCTCCGCCAACGCCCGCCATGGCCACAGTCATCGCACACCTCCAAGATACCCCTCTCCCCGTCGTCTCCCCGCCGTTGGAGGCCACAGAGGTTCTCCCCGACAAGATCAGCGCGTACTACAGCCTTGTCTTTCCCAACTTCACCTACTATCTCCAGACACTCACCGTCACCATTGGCCGACGATGCGTCCCCGCAAACACTGCTTCCACGTCCGATAACCCTCAAGTAGACGTGGACCTCGGACCCCTCAAGAGCGTTTCGCGCCTCCACGCGAAGATAGAATACGACGAAGACGAGGAGCGCTTTGTTCTCCTAGTCATCGGTCGGAATGGCGCGTGGGTTGACGGTGTCTGGTCAGGGGGCGGTAGCAAAGTCCCCTTAGGTGACCGGTGCGTCCCTTGTTTCTTCCTTTGAAGCACCTTATCTTACGCCCATGCCGTATACAGGTCACAAATACAGATCGCCTCGCGGACCTTCCATTTCATCCTGCCACCGCCCGCACCCCCCGAGGACTCACCCTCGCCTAGCTCCCAGTCTTCCGGCAATAGGGCACGGTCTCCCTCTGTCGATATAACCACATACTCGCCTCCGTCCTCATTGCCTTCCGAATCCCCTCCCCCTGCCCACGTGCCCGACTCTGCCCCCAAGATACCGGCCCCGCCAGAGGGCGGATTGCCCGATTCGAACGCCATCCCACACAAAGCGAATTCGAAGAAGCGCAAGAAACCCGATGCCCCGTCTCCACCGCTACCCGCTCCCGAGATTATGCCACCAAAGCCGCAACTAACTTATGCACAACTATGCTATCGCGCCATCAAAGCTCTCGGTGGCAAGGCCTCGTTGCAGGAGATTTGCCAGTGGATCAAGGACACATTCGACTGGTACAAGTACTGTAGCAAGGATTGGGAGGTGAGTTTCCTTGACCTGTTATCTACCTCGCACGTTCGATAATTCAGTGGTCTCACTCCCATTCGTTAACGCCGTATCTGTCATAGAGCTCTGTTCGACACAACCTATCATCCAATCCCGGATTCAAGAAGCTCCTTCGAGGGAAGGACGAGAAAGGGAAGGGTGCTCTATGGGGTGTGGATGAAGCACATGAGCACGCCTTTGAGGAGCTCGATGCGCGGAGAAACGTCGTTGGAGGTTCAATCGGGAAGGACGGTAAACTCATAGGGAAGAAGGGCAAGACTATTCCTCTTGAACCTGCGTTAAAGAGAAGCATCAAAGGGGAGCCGAAAGGTACGCCCTTACCTCCGCCGTTGACGTCCGCTCCGCTTGCGTTCAAGATCGTCAATCCCATATTCCCCCCGAGCTCTACATCCGCATCCTCTCCGTCAGTGCCTTCGATAACTATCCTACATCCACCTGTGAAGGCGGAGCAGTCGCCTGTCACGCACGTTCCTCCTCCATCTCATCCACAAGCGTTACCTGCTTCTGCCGGCTCCCCACCTACCGGTGCGCCCCCGTCCAATGCTTCAGGTCAAACCACGTCGCCGCCACAAGCGCCATCACCAACCGCATCTGCACCTGCCGCTGCTGCGCCTTTGGCCGCTATCCCTGCATCGGTCCGCATCCCGATTGTGGTTGGCCCCGTCCCAGCGTCACACACTGCCAATGGTCCTACGTCTCCACTGAAGCCTATCGTGCTCCATGAGAACACCCTGATCCTCAACCCCGAAATCTTCTCCCACCTGACGCCACAACACCTTCAGGATCTCGAAGTCCTGGGGGCTCAGAAAGCCCTCGAGATTCTGCAGTCGTACATCGTTCGCTATTACAAGGAGAAACTCAAGGCTGAGGGCGCTCGAGGTCGTGGCAGAGGTCGAACACGCCGTGGACGCGGAGGCACAGGACGAGGATCCGCACCCTCAGTTCCCTCCGCGCGCGCGGAGGCAGAAATCTCCTTATCCGGTCCGTCTACCACCACTCCTATTCCCCCTCGAACCCTGAATACCGGATCTGACACGCCGTCATCTGCGGAAGCCCCTTCCATCCCGGTCTCGAGTGCTACTACTCTCGAACCACCGGCCGATGCGCCTTCACCGATCGTCGTCATTGACGATGACTCATCGCCCGAGGAGCCCGTTGCGAAGCGCCGTCGTTTGGAGGAGTCTGACGTCGATATCATGGCGATTTAATGCGCCTATGGCGAGCACTACTGCCCGCGCTCCGTCTGTCCCCTTGGCTCTCGCGCCCATAGACTTAGTCCGTTTCAACGAACCGCTCATCCTGTATCATTCTGCACATAGGTCGTTTCGGAGTCACTGTACTTCTATCAAGCATCATACCGTACATCGCTATATTTCTGTTGTGGGGTAGAGAGGTAGACTGGGATTGGCATACACTTCAATGCTAGCCATTAACAAGCATCGGATTCCATATATATATATATAACTAACTAGGTCGCTATTCGTCCACGTCCATGTCCTCGCCGCCATCGCTGTCGTCCCCGCGTCCTGGCAACATGCCCGGGAACCGCCCTCCCAACAAGCCAGCACGGTCTTCGCAAGGTTGCTTGGCTGGTTCTTCCGCCCGTTGACATTGGCGTCCGCGAGGCGCCAGACTGTCTGGTGGAGCTCTGTCCCCTGTGGACGTATATGCCGGTAAAGTCAGTATGCTGTGCCGACGTCGAGTCAAATAAGCACTAGATGAGCTTACTAAGATGATGTCATAGCTCATCAGGCCCTGCAGCTTTCGGTGACTGGCGCTGGTTTGGCTGCGAGCTTCGCAGCTCGTGGTCGAGGTGACGGAGGCTGTGCCACCGCGGGGGTTGGCATTATTGGCGCGCTAGGGGGATCAAGGAGGAGATGGGGGATCCCCCATTCAGAATGTGGTGATGTGGTTGAAATAGGGGGTGATGATGATGATTGGTGTGATTGGGTTGATTGGGTTCATGAGGAGGGAGACTCAGAGTGCAGTAATGTGGTGATTTGCGGAAGAGAAGGGAGAGGTGGGGGAAAGTCTTGCTCGAGGTGGCGTAGCGAGGTGGCAAGAATGACCTCCTGTGCCTTAGAGTCCAGATTGAAGACCTCTGGATCTATGTGCACCTCTTTTAGTGTTGACGAGGGTAACAACATATTATGTTGAGTGGAGAGGCTGTTTTGCAAGTCTTGTGCTAATGGAGCAGGGATTGTAAACCTCATATTTGAGAGTGCTTGTGCTTGCATTGCTGAGATTGAATAGGGTAGTAGAAACGCCAAGGGGGAGTGTGGTGGGAAGACAAGGGCTTTGTGTGGAATTTGAAAGTTTTGAAGGATGTTGAAGATATGTGTTACGACTGACTGTTGAGTAAGATCAGAGAGGGAGCTTACAAGGCAAGCAGGGACGTTGATGAGTGCTTGTGCAGTGAGAGTGGAGCAAGGCTCAACAGTCAGGCTGGAGACAAGATGTATTAGAACCAGTAACTACTGGGTGAAAATACAGCGAGGCTTACCTGGAGACAAGAGATCAAAACTGAGGTCTCCAGGTAGCAAAGTACAGGTCTTATATACATGTACACAACAATGGGAACCAGAGACAAAGGGGTAACTATGGACACAGGAACTAGTAGAAAGTACAATGGTACATAAGACAACAACATTGCTAGATGATAGGACTACAAGGACTATTGTATTGGAGAACAAGGGATGGGTTTGCTAAACAATGGAGAACAATGGGATCAATATGGGAAGCAAACTATCCTAGAAAGGAAACTAAGGTGCCAGGTGACTGGAATGGGAAACAGAGGCGCTAAGTCTGAGAAAGGAAATGAAACATTGTGTGAGTGAAAAAGAGAATTAAGATGCTGGGGCAGGCACTGAGTGGAACATTTGTGACAATACCCCCCTCCTAAGGATTGTGTCCTCATGATCAAGTCTTCTTGTTGAGAGGACCAGGAGCATCAGAGTGTGTCAAATGAAACCTTTGCAGCATCTTGAGTGTGTTTGCTAGATCTGACATGTCTTCCCAGCTGTTGTATTCATGGCCCCAGCCCTTCCAGTGAACAAGGTACTGCAGTGACTCCAACACATCCTCCACTTCATACTCTTCCTCTCCTTCCACTTCTATAGCTGCCAGCTCAGGGGGATGTCATCCTGGGAGTTGGCTCTCTTTGTGTGGTTGCAGGAGTGACACATGGAATACTAGATGAAGTCCCAGGTCCTTGGAGAGATTGAGCTCATAGGCCAGGTTGCCCACCTTGCGCTGGACTGGATATGGGCTGGCATATCAGTTGATGAGCTTTCATGAGACTCCTGGGACCCGGAAGTTCCTAGTGTCAAGCCACACCTTCTGACCTTCCTTGAACTTGTTACAACTAGCTGTCGAGTAAGATCAGGGAGGAGGCTTATGAGATGAGCAGGGGTGTCGACGAGTGCTTGTGCAGCGAGAGTGGAGCAAGGCTCGACAGTTAGGCTAGAAACAAGATGTATTAGAATGAGTAACTACTTGTTACGATTTTTACAACTTAGATGCCTCACGCTCATCTATAGTACAACCTGTACAACCTGGTCCGTGCATGTTGGTCTGTGCACGGACTCCCACTAATATATAAGCCACTCGGTTGCTGCGGTAATCCTCCAGCTTCGCGTTGGTCATTAGTCCTCCAAGACCTTCACTTATTGCTAGCGACAGCTTGCCTTATCATAACTCGAAGCTACCATCTCTCAACTCACAGTGCAACGCCTTCACTGCCAACTGTGGTGTTCTTATCATCCTCCGTCATTTCCTACTGCTCTGACTCCCCATCCATCATGTGCCTCGCCGACAGCACCACCCATCAACTCGTTCCTATCGACAGCCTCACCAACTCACCAACGTCGTCTCCCTCATCGATGCCCCCTATTCCGATCCCACCGCTGGCTTCCACATTTCTCCAGACTGAGTTTCGCCATACCGAGTTCTTCTGTTACTGTTCCCAGGCACCCAGCCCCAAATCTGACCTTGACTGATCTAGACGATCAGCCACAACCACCACCGTAGACTCCAACTTTGACTCCAACTCCAGCATCTACACTGGCCCAATCCTCCTCAATGTTTTCTGACTCATTAACCCTGCGCACGTCACCTTCGTTCGATGACCCGTCTACACTCCGCTATTCTGAGGAATAGAAGTAACGGCATACGTTTCCCATGCTTTCTACCCCGTTCTTTCCAAACACGTCATTTTCCGCTTCTCCACCACTTCCCACACTCCCGCATACACACTGTACAGTATCATAGTACTAGTACAGCCCACCTTTTTTGTCATCCACGTCACGCTCACTCTCTACGTTACGGATAAAACTACTACACTGCATGCTTCCATATCCCCGAGTAGTCAGTGACTCCATGTCACAACTCGGAGCAGGAGACCCCAGTTAGCCATACCGTGGTAAAACTGCCCTACTTTACCCTGCATTTTTACCTATCTTTTACATGTACACATACTTTATGCTCACATACTTTTTCTTTTAGTATATGGACCCTTGGGATTAGCTGCTCGCTCAGTACAAGTATCCAACACCAGCTCCGTCTCTGCCACCGGGCCTTTGTGGTACCCACGCGAAGAAAGCTGAAGGACCACGGCCTGCAGGGGCAAGCCTTACTGCATCTTTACACAAGCCGATAGTAGCCGAGTCGACAGATACCTCTTCGGCACTGGCCTCTACCTCTGCACTCACCAACCCTGCCCCAATCGGCACAACCCCGACAACCCCCTCGGCTTCAAATCCGGTTCCACCTTCATTACCATCCCACGAGAGCTGCCACCAGAGCAAGCACCGGGACCTGCAACTCTGGTACCTGGACTGTCTCACCTGTGAACTTCTTATCGCAAGCAAACCACTCATTCCAGCCCTGCCACCTCTATGCAAGGATCGTCCTTGACAAGTCCATCCTCTCTCCAAGTGCCCCCGATCCCTGGCCCCAGCCGAGCCCAGTACCGAGAACCGCACAAAGAAACTCCATCACCAGAACGACCCTCGATCATCAACGATGACCGAGAACCCACCGTACGAAGTCATTCAGGCTCTACCCACCTTACCCACGCCCTTAGCGGCCTCGGTCTCCAAACTACCCCCGTCGCTCAGCCACCCGCACCCAGTCCTCATCAAGCGATGGCAAACCAGTTCGCATTCGACGCGCAAACACAAGTGTGGATCTAAGGCTTGCGTGGTTCCACACTTAGCCCGCCACTGGCCACAAACATGCACCTCCACGACTCCCCCAGCCCGAGTACTTTGATGGCATCAGCCCAGACTTTGAGCAGTGGAAGTCTGACGTTCAGGTCTATATGGCCAGCCTGGACAAAGATGCAGCAATATCTGCAATTCTCGGACTGATCAGAGAGACGAATGCGAATAGGTGGAAAAGGAATCTCACACAGGACAGATTTGTAGTGAACGGAAATACATGGAACTTTACGGACATAGCAGCATTCTGGACGGAATTGATGGCTAAGTTTAGGCCAGTAAACTACGTCAATGACGCCATCCTAGCATTAGATTAGATCACCATGGGAAATCATCATGCTGAGGACTTCTTCGACAAATGGGAAGACCTCACCAATTGAGTGGGAGAAAACAAGGACACAGCCAATAACATCTATCAGCTAAAAAACACCCTCCCTTCCGTGTACCTCATTGCGATCAGCACGATGCCTGTGAAACCCATAAACTATGCAGGATGGAAAAGTATGATCATCACAATAGACAATGATCATATCACGTTCAACCGTCAGATCTATCGCTCCATACTACAAGTTCCGCGACCTCCACCTTGACTGCTCCCATGATACGCTTCGCAATCACCACCCTCACACTACCCACCTCTGTGCTATCTGCCACCATGGTATCTACCTCCACGGATTCCACAATACGCCCCGCGTCCACCGTACTTCCAGCCACGGCCCCAATACCAGCTACAACCATACTATGCTCCGCTGTCCTACCTACAGTGACCCCAGATGGCCACCATGCCTGGAGACAGACACACAGGTACGGGAATCACATATGGTGGACCTGGTCAGCCAATAGACATTGACTGGCTTAGGGCTAGACCCTGTCGGAAGTGTGGTGCGAAGCAATCCGAAAAGGGATCATGCAGAGACATGTGGCACATCCCCAACCGGACTGGAGCAGCAGCAGTACAGAAGCGCTGGTGGGAGGAACGTGACAGTCACGAAGAGTTTTTCGAAGAGGTTAGACATTTCTATCAGGAAGATCCAGAGGACTTCCTAGCACAAGTCTGTGGGATGGAGATCCCACAGCCCTACGACGAGGCAGGACCCTTGCAGTACCCGTCAGATGGGTACGAGGATAGCTATAATGAGATATGGGACGAAATGAACTTGTACGAGCAAGAGCAGCAGCAAAATCCTTTTTTCTCCAGTCCCAATTAGGCATACATAATTGGCGACCATTGTACTATAACCTTTCAAATCAGTTTTCTGTTTTGGATCCAGATGTTCCTGGCCCAGATTATGTATCTACTTACTCCTTGGATATTACCACTAATCCCCACCCTACCCAGTCAGATATTCTATTTACCAAAAATAACGAGACATCTGATCGTCAGAGCCAGCTTACCGGCAACGATCAGCACGGTGGGTATAAGCCTATGCTTAATTTCTTGTCAAATACAAATACAAAATTCGAAAAAACCCCAGGTGTGCTGAAACCAAAAACAGTAACGCCATTCGGGTAATGTTTTACGGTCCCACGTACTTCAAAGTCATACGAGGTATGGGCAATAAGCAGTCAGACATTCCCGTCATAATCAAAAACCTGGAAACTCTTCAGGTTTACAACACTAAAGCCCTTTGCAACACCAGTTGCACCGGTTTGTGTATTAACCGAAACTTCGTTCAGCGTGCAGGTCTGTCACCAAAACCGTTCCCTCACCCCATTGATGTGTTCAATGCCAATGGATCTTCCAATACAGGTGGCAGAATCACGCATTATGTTGACGTACAATTACAGATCAGAAATCATGCAGAAACTATCCTGCTCTTGGTTACTGATCTGGGCAAAATGGATCTGTATCTCGGTCATGACTGGATTGAGCACCACAATCTGTCAATTCATTGGAAAAACAAAACCATAGAATTTGACCGATGCCCAGACACCTGCCAACACATCGTCAGCGCTAGTGAATGAATTTTCTCACTTAACATCTGATCGTGGCTAGAAGCCTGATCTGTCCACATATGTACCAAAATGTTGGTAGCTATGAAAATCATGATCGAGCAAAATAAGGCCAAGAAGGAACAAACGTTCGAGGAAATGGTTCTCAAACAATATCGAGATTTCTGTGACGTCTTCGATGAAGCGATGTTCTTGACTCTTCCAGAATGATGGCCTTACAATCATGTAATAGAACTGACAAAGGATGCTAAACTGTACTGTGGTAAATTATACCCCATGACCCAAGATGAACAATCCGCGTTAGATGCTTTCTTAGAGGAAAACCTAGCCACGGGTTGAATTCGATTATCAAAATCCCCGTGGGGTGCTCCATTCTTCTTCGTCAAAAAAAGATGGGAAGCTGCATCCTGTTCAGGACTATTGACAACTTAACACCATGACGAAGAAAAACATGTACCCACTTCCTTTAATAAAAGAAATTCTAGATCGACTAAAAGGCTCCAATTACTACACAAAGCTTGACATACACTGGGGATACAATAATATTTGTATAGCAGAAGGCGACAGGGAAAAAGCAGTGTTCATCACGAATCGCGGCTTGTACGAGCCACTTGTCATGTTCTTCGGACTAACGAATTCTTCTGCGACTTTCCAAACAATGATAAATTCAGTCTTCCGAGACCTAGTTCTCCGCAGAAAGGTCATCGTGTATTTGGATGATATCATTATCTGCACAGTTGATTTAGAAGAGCACAGAAGCATCGTCCGACAAGTCCTGCAGATTCTTCGTGACAATCACCTTATGTGTAAACTACAGAAGTGCGAGTTCGAAACACAGGAAACAGAGTACCTGGGTTACATCATCACACCCGGAGAAATCGGGATGGATCTAGGGAAGATCAAAGGAGTCACGGACTGGCTGACCCCGACCTGTGAACGTGACGTCCAAAGTTTCCTCGGCTTCGCAAACTTCTATAGATGGTTTATCAAGGACTTCACAAAGATAGCTGGACCGTTGAATCGTCTCATGGGTCTTAATGAATGGACATGGACTTCCGAGCAAAACCAGTTGCCTTCCTATTACATTCCTTAACGCCCGCACAAAAAGGTTACGAGATCTGGGACTGAGAGATGCTATTGGTAATCACAGTGTTACAGGAATAGCGTCATTTCCTCCAAAATGCTCATGGATTCGAGATTCATAATAACCACAAGAATCTCGAGTACTTCCGAAAACCACAATGACTAAATGCCCGACAAGCGCGTTGGTCAACACAACTCTCTCAATACTACTTCAAGTTATACTATAAACCAGGTTGTAGCATGGGTAAAGTAGACACTCTATCCAGACGCATCAATCATGAGACTGGTCCCATGATCGAGGACTTCACTTTACTTAAAGCACACTGGTTTGCGGCTTCTTATACGGTAGATGGAGCAGACACTCTAAAGGACATGTGTTTGAAACACGTTAACCTTTACGACGACACTACCGTTAAGAAAGTAGGAAAGGACAACAATTGGAAATTAGCTGAGGACGGCTTAATCTACAGGAGGGGGAAATTGGTCGTTCCAAACCATTAGGAACTTCGTGGACACATCATTGCATCACATCACGATTCGATTGCAGCAGGACACCCAGGCACTATCAAAACACAAGATCTCATTATGAGATTATATTAGTGGCAATCTATTTGGAAAGATGTTGCCAAATACATCGCTGGATGCTCCACATGTCAGCGCGTCAAGATCAATTGTCAGCTACGAGCCGCACCATTAAACCCTAATCCTATTCCCAATCAGAACTGGCAATTTGTCTCTATAGACTATATGACCAGTTTACCCAAATGCAACGGACACAATGCTATCTTAGTCTTCATAGATATGAAGTCAAAGGACTACATAGCCATTCCTTATTCAAAGACGCTAGACTCGGAAGGACAAGTGAGACTCTTCATCAAATATGTAGTCATACCCCATAGTCTGCCTAAGCGCATTTGGTCAGATTGCGGCCCTACCCTCATATCTTCCTTCACTAAGGAAGTATATCAACAACTGGGAATAACAGGCAATCCCAGTACAGCCTATCATCCCCAAACCGATGGTCAGACTGAGCACATGAATCAGGAGATCCAGACCTATTTACGGATCTTCATCAACCACAAGCAGAACGACTGGGTCAAATGGCTACTGCTAGCAGAGTACGCTTATCGTTGTCGCACACAAGTGTCCACAGGAATGTCCCCTTTCTTCATGACTCATGGTCACCATCCCAACACCGGAGTCGAGATCCTGAAAGATGGCATCAATGAGTCAGCCAAGCAATTTACCGAGCGGATACAGCACATCAGGAAACAGGCTGAACAGGCACTAGAAATAGCTCAGAAAGCGATGAAATGACATTACAATAAGCATTGACGACCAGCACAGGACTACAAGATAGGCGATTATGTTTACATAGATGCACAAAACTTCCCCACCGATCAACCAAACAAAAAGCTCGAGGACAAGCACTACAGCCCTTTTTGAGTAATGAAAAAGATCGGTGCTAGTGAGTATTGCTTACAACTCCTACCCAAGTGGAAGTTACAACACCCTGTGTTCAACGAAGTTCTCCTTACCCCTGCTCCGGATCCCATCTTTCCGAACCAAACAAAGACTAGTCGAGAGATACCCACCCTCTTGGAACCAGAACGGGAAGTCAAATCAATCTTAGATTCAAAGATCGTGGAAGGATCAGGTCGATCCCAAAAAGTTCATTACCTCATACAATGGAATGGACTTAGCCGAGCAGATTGTGAATGGGTACCTTTAGATTCAGACGAACTTCGGACAGATGATGTCAAAAAGCTTATCACTGCCTTCTATGCGGCTAACAAGTTCGCACCATGTATACATGCTTGTTTTCTACTTACAGCTACAGATAAACCCGGACAAGTAATCACATATGATACTGACTCTTATAATTTCTGGACTCATAGATATGAAGACTGGAAAAGGTGAAACCCTAATAGTTGTTACGTCCTCAATCTAGTGAGAGTTACCATTCAATAGATTGGGCTGTTTAGACCAAAGACTAGTGGTTGACTAGAGTTTGGATACTAGACTTGTTAGGTCTAGA
>JAKLMY010000118.1:0-82327 GCA_022814645.1 Ganoderma meredithae
CAGTGACTCCCTAAGGCGAAGGTGGGGGGGTCGAGCGTAGGGGTATGACAGGGTAGGATGTACCAGCTCAAAGCTGGAGATGCTCTACCAAGGCATCCTTCTATTTATACGTGAAGGGGTCGTACAAAGGTCATGATCATGTTATCCACAAGTGAGCGCAATGAGCACGTCAGTGTAGAGTATTCATAAGCATCAGACAGGTCAACACCGTGTGCGACTGATTCATAAGATGGTTAGTAAGTGAATGCTTAGGGCAAGTCAACTGGTCGTAATTGGTCGTGATTGGTAAACACCTGAATCAGCAACCAATTCATAATCATGAGAGTTCATACAGTCATCAAGGTCGTTACTAAGGTGTAGAGCGCTTATTCATCAGTGGTAGTATTGAGGTATCCTAAAATGGAAAGTCCGAAAAAGGAAAGTTTGACGCCGTAAGGGCGGTTAATCGTAACACCGCAGGATCCCGCATGTGATCCCTGAGAATGCTCTTGTCGACTTTATCTGCCGCGTCGCGCCCCCTCGACTCGCGGTGTCCCTCGCCTGGGTCCTGCAGTACGCAGACGAGAGCGATCCGTCGCGTTTCGATGAGCTGCGCGACGTTCAACAGGTCGTGCTGGGCTACGCAAACAGCGAAGGTGTAGCCAGTCTCCGCCGCTTGGAGCTCTACCTCACGGCTCCCACCCCCGATCCTTCCGGACAACAAGCTTTGGAGGTAACGGAGGTTTTGGGGCCAGATGGTATGCCCAACTAAATGATTGACGCAGTGGAGGTCGTCGTTTTTGGTAATATGCTCCCCGCATTCACGGTTGCGAATGACGATCGCCAGCCCGACGTGGATAACGAGCCGATGGTCATTGAAGATGACTAGGTCGAGGATGTGACCTTGTTCTCTTCGAGAACGTGTCCTACAAGATATATCGTATATGTTATCCGACTCTTGGCGGCGTTCGCGTTCTAAACCACGGTCGCCGCGTCGAGTCAGTGTAAATGTATTTGTTCTCAAGCTGTTCTTCCTTCAGGCAACCCGAGACCGGCTTGGACGATATTGACGGAAGGGAGGATTGATCGGCTCTTCCGGTGACTAGGAGGTGACAGGTAAGAAGTGTAGATAAACGAAAAATGTGAGTCTGCAACGCTCTCGTCAAATGATTCTTGGCTGAAGACCGCTAGGTACGGCTTCTCAGCAGAGGCGAGCCGAGTCAGGACTAGTATCGATAACTTGACTCATCTTCAATCACCTTTCCGCCGTGCGACTGTTCGGCTCATACGTTGACGTAAACATGGAACTGATGAAAGTCGTGTCGAGGGCATTGGCTCCTTATGTTTTGCGACGATCAAGCACGCGCTGGGCACGAGGCATCTGGAATTTTGTATAACAGACGGAGCTGTTTCTTTATTCGGTTTTCCCAGTGTGGCCTGCCCCATCTCTCCTCTTTCAAAACGTAAGACGTCCGCGTTCATGCTCGTTCATCTTCTGACCACGGTGGCCTCTAGACAGATATCGAAATGACCCACATCCCCACATCCGTCCTACCCTTCCCCGAGCTTGCAGCCGCACTCCCCCTAGAGGACGTGCTCGCTCTATGCCGTCTCTCCAGTGCACGTGAAGCTCGTATCTGGACTCGTAACAGGATCGAAGAGTAAAAGAAACAGCTTGATGCCCTGATAGCCATTCAGAACACCATCGCTTCGATCAACACCTTACCCAACGAGCTCCTCACTAAGATCTTCGCCAGCATACCCGTATACTCGTGGGGGTCTGCACCTTGGATGTTGTCCATGAGCCATATCTGCCGGCGGTGGCGAGCGGTGGTTCTCGCTACCCCCGAGTTCTGGGTAAAGCCCCTGGGGGACTGGACGGATCTTTACAACGAGCTCAATCTCAACCATCTCCTTCCCCTTTTCCTCGAGCGATCCTCGCCGAGCCCTCTCCAGCTCTACGAACTCCACGAAAGTTCGGACAAGAGTTACCACGGCTGGGCACCCCACTTCGGACGACTAATAGTTCTCGAGGCGTCCACAGGCAACATGTGGGACGCCCCCAAGGTTCTTCGAACGGTCATGGCGAAGATGGGCCATCTCCGGCGGTTAAAGCTGGACGTACAGAGATTCTCAGGCTCGTGGGTAGATGACCCAGTGACAGAGTTTGACCTGCAACAATGGGACGCCAAGAGCCTTCCCCACCTCAGATGCCTGGAGATCTGCGGCGACTTCTTCTGTCGCGCCACGACAGTCCCTTCGTTGCGCAGGTTGGTCCTGTTAGGACAAAGGACGCCGAAATCATTTCCGAGGTTGCTCGATGGATTGAAAAGGTGCCCCGCTCTCGTTAAAGCCCACTTCGACTTCGACAGAAAAATGAATGCCATGGACGGGTATGAGCGTGGCATAGCCCCGAGCCCAGACTGCGTCCCCGATCTCCCTTACCTCCGCGAGATAAGGGTGGCCGGCATGGTTCCCGTCATCCATGCATTTCTATCCCACATCTCCTTCCCAGCTACCGTCGCCCGCGTCGAGCTCATCCCGCCAGACATCGCCGACGACGACCCTACCACGCCGCCCGTTCTCCCAGACATCTTACCGCGGCACCTCTCCGTTCTTCACATGTCCCCGGCGATAGATCGCTTGTTCCTCCAATCCGATGTCGGATACAAGAGTGTTCCGTTTCTGTGCGTGCGAGCGTATGTCCACGGCGCGGGGCGTCTAAGGGTCTCCCCCGCCGTCTGGCTACACACTGCACATCACCTCAGTCAACTTTTAGAGGTATTTGAAGCATGCACGGTGATGGAGCTCGCCGTCGACCTGCGGCACATCGCCAGCGACAAGGGTGGAGAGTTCTGGGGCCGGTTCTTGGCGGCGCTCCCCGACCTCCGCCGTCTCCAGCTGCTCTCGTGCACCCTGGAGTCGAGGGAGATCAAGCGAGACATAGCAGAACACGTCCTCGCATCCTGTCGGGAATCGGCAGCGTCCAGCCCAGGAGATATCACTCGCCTGGGCCGTGCGTGCAGGCAAGACCTCTTCACGTTTGGAGGAAGGACTCGCCGACGTTGAACAGGTGTTCCATCGTCATGCGGAATGTGGTGGACGCATAGGGCGCCTGGAGCTTATGGGGGCAAGTCTGGAGCCCAGTTCTGTTAATCCAAATTACGATCATACCCAAGTGGTTGACGTCTCGCAGGTCTCGTTGGATCCCACGATCGGGTGGTTCATGAAGAGAGCCTATGTCTCCCAGCTGGCGGAGGCAGCGGAAGTCGTTGCTGTGAGTGGTCAGTTGGAATTACGCCCTATTGACGAAGACGACGACGATTGATGAAGATGAACTCGAGGGCGATGGAACCAATGGGGATGATGAACCCGAGAAGAGGTCCTCCGAGGGGGGCGAGAATGAATATGGTGAGGACGAATGAGGCCCTTCTGATGGCACGGAGTAAGCCCTCGACGCCAGTGCTCATGCATGTCTGGAATTACGTTAGTGCACTCCCGATATGATCACACGGCGATGGCGATTTGGACTTACGAGCACCGTTCGCATATAATTCCGTGCGAGAACATAAAATATGCAAGCACTCATCAAGCTCCAAGTAACGAGAGATAATATCCAACACCGTGCCGCACTCGCACATACAACAAAGGTCTCGATGTCTTCCAACGGGTACTAAACAAAATAGTGGCACACAGCTCCCACACCCATGCCGGAAATGACAAGTGGGGACGGTCGACATACGCGTGAAGGACAGGATAGAATGACAGCATCCGAAGCGGTATTGGGGACGACGAGGACAAAGCGACAATGACAATGACAATGACCATGACGAAGACAGGGAGCGAGGTTGTGGATGGTGTACGCGAAGTCTATGTGTATTAGCCATACACAGCCCCGGTATTAGGTTGGATCGAAAGGCGTGAATGTGGATATCGATGGTCACGACATGACGGGAGCGAGGCAAGAAGTGCAAAAACAAGATGGTGTAGCCCCATGTAGTGCTATGACGTGATGCCGAGACCAGCGAGCTCCTTTCGAATCTCCGCCTCAGTATCGATCTTCTTGAGTTGTGTCGCCTCGAGACGCTCGCCCTTCTGTTGCTTGTCCTTGAGCTCGTCGATGGCCTTGAGCTGTACACCAGACATCAACAGTCGACCCCGAAGCCTGGAAGAGAATCGTACACACCTTCTTTGTCAGGTTCCGGACCTTCTTCGCGATCGGATCGAGCCCACCCTCCCCACCCGGCGTCGGAGGAACAGACGCAGCACCATTCGCAACAGCCTCCGGAGCGGCACCGTTCCCGTTCACGACGATATCGAGCGACGGGCGAACGCTCGCCTCGCCGCTCTCCTTGCCCTCCTTCTTGCCACCCTCCTTCTTGCCACCCTCCTTGTCCTTCGCACCCTTCCGCTTCCGTCCACGCTTCTCCGGGTCCCCGCCAGCCTGCCGCGCTGGCGATGGCGACGTTGGCGCACCGGGAACATGTCTCCGACCGTTCTGGAACCGTCCGGGCACAGGACTCCTGCTGTAGCGTCCGTTCGGCGTCGAGTGCCCGCTGGGCGTGTCGTCATCACGCTTGTACGCCGCCGACGCCTCGATACCGCGTGCACCAGGGGGACGATAAGCGCCAGCGGGCTTCGTCGGCGTGGGTTTGGCGACGGTGGCGTGCTGAAGAACGCTGGATGCAGGCGGGGGACTCTGGGGGATGTTTTGAGGGAAGGGCGGAAGAGCATCAACTGGTGCGGGCCGCCATGACGCCTGGTAGAGCTCCTCAGTGAGCTGTACATGGACGAGGGGGCCCGTGCAATGCCAGATCTTGATGCCGTTGTCGACGCGAAGACGGGGCGAGAGGGTGGCGGTGAGGAGGAAGCGGCCGTCGGGCGACCACTCACAATGCGAGGTATTCGACGCGTCGATTGTCGTGACCTTGTTCAGTGTCCGACGATCGTAGATGTCGACCTTCCCAGCCAGGTTACCGAAACCAGCGATAGCGAGGAGGCGTCCTTGTGGGTTGAAGGAGATGAAGTTGCAGAACGCGGTACCGAAGTCGTGAAGAGACCGGGCGCGCTGATCAAACAACATCGTCTTGGCAGGCATGACTGCGTTGTCTTGTCGGTAAACAGACATAGCACCATCCAAGGATCAACTCACAGCCATACGTCACGATGAACTCTTTCGAGTTCGGACTCCATGCGAAATCGTGGACTGGGCCGTCCTTATCTAACGTGATACGACAGTCGAAATTGCCGGCTGCGCTAAGCAAGTAGAGGCCGCCGGTCTCGCCGTAGTAGCTCTTGTTCGCCTGATCGACATCGGTCGCAGTGAGAACGAGGACCTGGGTACCGAGCGTGTTCCATTTGATCTGGGAGCGCTGAGCCTTGAAGAAGGTCTTCTGACACGTCGGGAGACCGTTCAACGACGTGAGGCTATAAATCTTGACGCTGGCCGGTTGTCCCTAGATGGCGGGCGATCAGTCCATGTATCACCGCATTGAATACAAATCAGAATATTCCGCTAGAGACGGCGATGAAACAAATCGGAATGTCATTAGGGATGGTCAGAGTGCACGGTGACTCTGAACACGATTCTGCCTCATCCCAGGTCCTCCAAGAATGTATCCGTGGTCGCGCCCAAAATGGCATTTCGTAAGATAGGGTGGCCAGATTTTGATCACGATTCTGGTACCTCGATTGTCGAAGTCCAAACTAATTCTAAGGTAATCTTTACCGTAACGCGAGGTCGATGACCTTGAAACGCCTCCGTGGCGGTGCTGCACGCATACGCAACGTGCGTCTCGGACGGTCGAGGCGAGGCTTCGCGGCGTGGAAGGCACAAAATGCGGCACTGGCACGGCCATAAAGCTCTGAAGGGCAAGCTCCTTCGTATTGGGCATATAGGAGACAAATGAGGTCGCGCATCATAGGAGTAACCTTTCCACCGGACATCTGTGCTATCACCACGCGGGTCTCGAGACTAGATTCCAGCAGAATCAAATACCTGGGGTCTAACAAGAGGATGCGAAGAGCGATTTCACAGCGAGGGGTGATGATCGCCACTGGCAGACCCGCATCTCTCGAGGTAGAAAGCACCAAACAGGCTGAGCGGATCCGTGCAATTCTGAGGTCGAATCGTCCCAAGAATCGTACGGAGTCCTGCAGCCTTTTGAAGACTACTGGGAATATAATGCTAGTAATAGACAAGTACACACCTTCTTCTCGCCGATGAAGACCGCCACCGATGGATTGAGTCCAGGGCTGAGTGTGATGGACGTCGCACCCTCGACCTTGAGCTTGTCCACCACACCCTTCGACCACTCCGCGGGCCGGAACACCTGGATCTCGGGGCCGACCAGGCGGACGGCATGGGACTCGGAGATGGTGTACTGGAGTTCCCATCCCTCTTGCGACTTCTGGGAGAACGCGACAAGCTCCTCACCGGTCGAGGCGGAGAAGACGCGGAGGTTCTTGTGCTGTGTGCCGTCCTCGAACTTTTGGGGCCTTTCCCAGGTGGAAAGGTACGTTCCGCGAGGGGAGAAGCTGATCTCTACGATGTTAGGAAGAGAGAGCTCCTGAAGCAGCTGCGAGCTTTCCGCCTGGAAGATGCAGACGCCAGTGGGGATTGCGTAGGCGAGGAGGCGGCCATCGGAGCTGTACTGGTAGGTTCTAGCGGGCACCTCTGGTGCTTGGAGGGCCTCGATAGGGTCGTAGTTGGGCGTTCCACCAACAAGACCGAAGCTCTTCTGTGCGCGGACTGCGGACGGCAAATGGAGTCAGGAAGTGGCGAAAATGGGTAAGATTTTGATACGAATACAGACAAGCGTACTGCTGGGATGGTTGCGAGGCCATTTCGTGCGCAAGAGAGGGCGAGTGAAGCAAGTTAATGCCTCAGGTGAGGTCGGGAAGGATGGGGGCAGGAGGAGGGCGAGGTCTTGGCGAGGTCCAGGCAGGCATCGTCGAAAAATGGTGGCTGGGCTTATGTAAAGAACATCGGGTTAGGGTTACCGCCATTCGCACGTGGTTGACGCCGTCAGCGTCGACGCCGAGCGAGTCGACCTCGTTGTGTTCGCCATCGTCCTCGCAGTGCTAGCCTTCCCCGAGCCTCTCGCAAAATGACTTCTTCCACGGACGCCATCCTCTCCCTCAAGCAGGCCCTAAAGGGCATCAAGGGCAACAGAGGAAGGTCGCCGATTACATACAAGAGGGGCTCGACAACCGTCCACTCGTTCGCCGACGCTACGCATCTTGTGCTCTCGCCAACCACAACACTTCCCAAGACTGCGCCAACGAGGCTCCGGAAAATGGGGGCTACATCTACGGATCCGCAGGCCAACCCTCAGGATTTCTTCTCCCTGGGTGCGGTGTATCTCGCTTGGTTGTTTCGTGATGCCCCGGGCGCGGAGTACATGAAGCACGTCCGCGAGAATGGGTTCGCCGTCGGCTTTGTTAGCGTCACAGAGCGCAAGGGCATAGTGGAATGGTTGATGGACAAGACTCAGATACTGGCTGGGCTCATATCGGTAGAAGGTGCGTGTCCTTTGTGTAACAAGCTTTGTGAATGCATGGGTCTGGGTCCTGAGGACATGCGCTCGTCCTCCAGGACGATGCTTGCGGGACGATTTCTGGCAGAACCTCAATTTAAATGCCTTCTTTAACGTGCTCTGATGTATATTGTTTCGTTTCAGTTGAGTCGACTACACCTCCGGGAACTCCACCACATCTGAGAGCCTCAGCGACGTTACCCTTGTCGTCTTCCCTTTCCAAAATATCCGAATCTACGTCTAGTCCCCTCAAGCGCAAATATGTCACAGACTCTTTGGACATGGAGGTCGTGAAGCGAATCAAAGCGAACGAGGTGGAGCTACGAGACCGGAATACTGTCCTTCGCGGAATCAAGCCAAACGTTCGCTACAGCTGTTATTTTTCAATTTTTGTAGCCTCAACTGTTTGACCTAGAACTTCAACTCGCTGAAAGAGTCGTTTGCCGACAAACTGAAGAAACTCAGAGAAGGAGGCAGGAGCACAACGTCCACTAGTTCCCTCACTTCGACACCTGGTGAGGCGCCTCTTCCATGCGCTCTTCGTGGGCGAATATTGATCTCCGTTCAGATCCAAAAATGCAGCCACGTAAAGCCCGTAAGTTCCTTCCACCCCTCCATCCGAGTTCTTCGCCTTAAGTATTGCCCTCAGGCAATCAATATCCTATCATCATCATTTCCTCGTCGCCGACGTCTCTTATCACTATGCACAACGTTCGCCGGTTCCTCCAAGATGCTGTTTTTGAGCCATCGCAAGACGCCCGTGCCCGTGCGACCGCGGAGGGGAACGCACGTCCAGAAGACATGATTCCCATATACCGCAAGCGGACGACAATAGACTCGTCTGGTCGAGAGACCGAGATGCAAACCAGGTACGGACTGATGTCATCGGCCATTTAAGGATATGAACTCAGATGGTTGTTCGTTCCTAGATACTTTGTAGTGGACAGCACCGAGGCGTTGGCAAAGTTCGGAACTGACGCGTGGGACCGGGTCGTGTGCGTGATGACCACCGGCCAAGCGTGGCAGTTTCGGCCATACAAGTGGACCGAGCCGAAGACGCTATTCCACCACGGTAGGTTCACGCCACCCAGCATGCACCTATGCCGTAACTGATAGGCCGTGGGTATCGCTCAGTCAAAGGGATCTACTTCTCGTGGACGAACGACCCGCCTAACCCCAAGATCAAAGACTGGAACGTCACGGACCTCAAGGTTGGATTGCTTCTCATTCGCCGTCTGAGGTCATTGTGCTAATAATGGTGCCTGGTGTAGATCGACCCACACCGCCGACACGTGGACAAGTCCGTCGTCGCTCACTTCTGGAGGATCTTAGACCAGTGGACGAGCACGTACAAGCCGTCTCTCGTGCAGGGCTGAAAATTATGCCGCTAACCTAGTTGCCATGTCCCGCTGTGCTCCGTATGCTTTGCTGATTGTATTGTTTTAGTAATGGTATCTGTTGTTCTCCATCTATTCAAGATATCCACGCGGGAGACTCGTCTGCCGCCCACGAGGCGTACGCCCACCCCTGTTTCATCCAAGAAGTCCTGTCTACGAAGCCAATTTATTCAAGAAACCAGGGCTCGGTGATGCCCTCTCCAAGAAGTGTGCAAGAAAGAGGTGCGTCATACTGCACCCGGAGAGATCGCGGTCATAACGGCGTTCAGTTGTGTCCCGTCTTTCTATCTGCCGTCCCGTGCCGCATCGCGCTCGTTGGAGCCCAATGACGGGGCGCACAATCATACGACGTCGATGACCGATATACGCCGCGCCCCCGTCGTGATGTTGTTGAGCAGCAGACACACCCGCCCCGTCGCCTCCTCCAGGCACACGCTCACCAGGTGCTCCTCGGGCTCTACCCGCACGCTGAACGACCCGAGCCTGCCCTCGGGCTCCAGCTCCTCCGCGTCGAACGCCGCGCGGTCCGCGCCGAGGTCGAGGATCGTCCGCGGGAGGGAGTAGGTCTGGAAGTGGATGAACAACGACCCGTTCCGCGCCTCGGTGCAGTCCCAGATTGCGCGCCGCTGGCCGACGGCGCCCAGCCCGATGTATCCGATCTCCGCCCCCGCGGCGAGCGGGTAGGTGACCTCGCGGTACTCGACGCGTGAGTCGGGGAAGACACGGAGGACGTGTAGTGCGTTGTCGCCTGCAATTACGAGCGGGTGTGCTGGGGTGCCGGGGCTGGAGGAGCCGGCGAACGGGCTGATGCGGTAGATGCCTTCGCCGATGTCGCAGGTCGTGCTCCAGATGGGCTGGACGGAGCGAACGCTGGGCTGCCTGCGGCCGGGTGCGGAGGCAGAAATAGGGGGGATCTCGTAGATGGAGATACCGCCGTGGTAGGCGAGCATGACCTGGCTGTCGGAGAGGACCGAGATGGTGAAGTCCTCGTCCGCCTGTGAGCGGAAGGCGGTCGATGAGAAACAGCCAGTAGCGGTGCTCGGGGCGTGGGTGCAAACTCACCGACCATGGTCCGATGTTCATGGACACGGCGGGACCTTCGGTGTCTGCGTATTGCGGCCCCAGGGGACAGACGTGGAGGATCATGTCTCCGGTTCCGCTTTCGAGGCCGTACACAAGGAGCTGTCCCCCGGAGGCGCAGCACCAGACGGAACCGGTCACCGAGATCTTGCCCACGCGTAAGAATGCCGGCACAGGGTCGACGACGGCGATGCGGTAGACGTAAATGTTGCACTGGCTATTCTCCCCACCCCGAATCAGTGCACTATTTCGAGAGGGTACACGTAAAGCGTGTGTACTCACTCGTAGCGGACGCCCATCTGAAGAATGATCAGATCCTCGCGTTCATTGGTGAGGGAGAGACGGGAGCTCAAGTAAAACACGGACTCGTCGTCCGTCAGACTTTGAGCCAATGTGACGGCGGGTCCAGGGGCACCGAGTTGGTGGAGTTGCAGCGACCCATCGCGTAAGACGATGACGAGCCAGTTCCCGCCGGCGACGAGTTTGACGTGTTCTACCCTTTTGTCGAAGCGATAGTCTCGAATGACGCGGGGCTCGTAGTCGATTTCGTGCCACAGCCGGTCGAGCCTGGCGGAGTGTATTATCCACATCTTCATCTCCTCCACCTCCATATTTGCCAGGCGTACGGAAATTTGCGGCTGGGGAAAGTGCAGGAGGAGGCGGGAAAGCATATGATGCCACATCGAGCGGTCACGCATCAGGGCCTGTCCTTTCTTGCAGGTCTGGAAGTGGAATATGTCCGTCATTCCTCGCATTCGAGCATAAACAATGGCAGGGAGGGGAGAACTCACCGCACAAAGCCTGACAACGTCCCTTACGGTCAGCTGTCGTGCAAGCGCGAGCTGGACGTCGTACGGGAGGCGATCCATCATGAGTTCGATACTTGGAGGGCGAGGAGTACTGTACAGCAACAGAGGACGTGGTTGGGTTTATCTGTGCCCTATCAGCCGCTGGAGACAGGGAACGCTCCGAACGCTCCCAACAGTACGGATTCCACACAGGCACACCTCCCAGTCACTCGTTATTCCGGATGGTTTGCAATCATAGCCGCTGAATGGCCAGCGCCGAGACCGATGACGCTGCTCTACTCGATGAGCTTCGCCGCTTGCACACATGTGGGAACTGTGGAGTCTGCGTGCTCCGTAATACAAGGTCATTGCCGTTCTCTCGGGCAGACTTCACCCTTGCCTTGCGCACGACGGTGGACGTGGAGCAACACTCACCCGTTATAGCCGAGTCATTATACGACTCCTCATCCCTAATTTAGGTCCTCGGAGATTGCGGTTTCAAGGGCCATTGTCTTCGCCTTGTGGCTGCGGCTGAGCTTGAGAACTACCGCCGGTTCCGACTCCATAATCTTCCTCTGACCTCCCACAGTCCCGTACTTCCTCATCTCGGACGAATACTACAGGAACGAGTGTTTCATCGGAGCAGTGTTGTGGACGAGTATCGACGCCTCATCATGTGGTATAGATCCGTACCCGTGAGAGCCGTCTGTATCCAGAGACAAGCTGGGAAGCTTCGTCTGAGATGTCCAATCATGACGAGCCTTTATGGTTATAGTGTAAGTTCCACTTCACCTTCTGCTCATCTCCCTCAAGATAGAGTGGGAACATTGAGGCTGTTGACAGGGACCATAGACTCGGAGGCTTCAGGCTTCACGTGTGTCAGCTCCAAAAGGAGCGCATGCACAGACCATCGACGGAGCAGCCGGCATAGAACGGCCGCTCGGCCCGCCATAAACTCCACATCCCTCACATCAGCGGCGAAGTTTCCTAAGCATCGACAAGTTTCTTGTTCTGACTGACCAGAGCTTGTTTTCTCACCAGGACAGGCGGCGCAAATTAGATGTCAAACCGGAAATGAGCACCTTGGAGATGAGGTTGGCGAAAGCGGACCACCGACGTTGAAACGTTTAAACTCCACCACAACGCACCTCACACGTCCTGGGCATCTTGGATCTGTGTGCCATGAATAAGGAGCAGTACGGTGTGGACAAGAGTCCAGTCCGTACCTGGTCCTTACACATCGTCATAAGGCATGGATCCTGTCATTTTGAACGGTGGGAAGGAACTGTAGATTCCCTGACAGTTCGAAAGGCTCGCACACATAGGTGAGTAAGTAGATCAGGTGTCCACGCACTGACGACTTAATAGGTAGCCTCGGGCGTTAGACGAAGCCTGAGTGATGTGTAAGTACCGTGGGCCTTGGCAGAGGTCGGCGAGGAGCTCATCACATAGCAGCATGAACCCACTGGTACGAAGGCACATACAGTAGTGACGACTGGCGAAGATACGTACAGGTGAGCTGTGGGTTCTGTTTTTTTTCCTGCTTCGGGCTACTTAAACTTGGTCACAACGCCGGACACTGCATTACATAGGACTGTGACTCGGACCGGAGGAAATGTGCTTACTTTTGGGCGGCCGGCGTGTTCACCCGCATTCCAGACAATGGGATCTCGGCAAATTATGCTTTGCCTTATATGCAACGACGATGAGGTCATCCAATCACACGCCTCGCACGTAAGTAAACATACGTGTTCAGCCGGCCGAACGCTCTGTAACGCCTTGTTCTGAACTTCTGATGACTCAAGTTAGTGACCTTCTTGACCGCACGATCGCCCCTTGCTCCCGACCTCTGCCATCGAAGGTTGTGTCCGACCAGTACCACCATTTGTGGAGCTGGTACCGTGACAGAACATGGCCACACCCACAGAAGAGAGTCCACTACTGGCCCCGTCGCCATCGGATCCGAATATCTCGAAACACGATCTACTATATCAACGCTTTTCTTCCTCCCAGAAACGCGCCATCGTAGCCCTGATCAGCTACGGCGCTTTGATACCCTGTGAGTTATTTAACATATCGATGTCGAGATGAGCTGACAGGTTCCGTGGGCTACATTCAATCAGTCTTGACTTCTGGGTCGTTTATTCCCTGTATTCCCGAGATCGCGAGAGACCTTGAATCCACAGGCGCAGTCATCAGGTGCAAGACATCCATCTATTTTCTCGGCGTTCTCTGTTCTGACTTCCGGAACTGAAAGCCTTGCAGTCAGCTTATCCCTGGCCATCTCTGCCATCGGCAGTCTGACGTGGGCGACGTATTCTGGCTCATGTGAGTGGGTGGAGGACACTCTAGACCAGCGATGCACCGCCTAATCTCCGCCTTCTTAGATGGCCGTCGCTTCGTGTACCTTAGGTCACTCCCGTGCCTTTGCATAGGGTCCGCCGGGGTTGCGAACTCTCACTCCGTGCCCACGGTCATGTTTTGGCGCGTTGTTCAAGCTTTCGGTGCCTCGAGTGCGACGTCCGTGGGCGCCGGAGTCATCGGGGATATATATCGACTCGAGGAACGAGGGTACGCCATGGGCCTCTTCTTCGGCGTGAGTCATGCTGCATGCCTTTTCGGGTCACGTCCGCAATGATTCATTGACCTTCATTTCCGGTGCGCCTTCGTTGAATTAGGCTTCGCTCCTCGGCCCAGCAATCTCCCCCTTGTGCGGAGGCCTTGCGACACATTATGCCTCCTGGCGCTCCATGCAATGGGCCTTGTTCATCATGGGCATTACCGCGGTCATACCGGTGGCACTATGGCTCCCGGAAACTCTAGATCCGGAAAAGCTCGACACGGCCAAGGTTGACGGGAAAACCGTGCTCAAGGTTCTTAATCCCTTCACCAACCTTACGTTGTTGCGTAGCCCAGCCATCCTCATCGTGGTAAGCAACGGCTTCACTTCCATGACCATGGCCTCTGCTGATTGGTATCAGACCCTTGCCGGGACTACAGCCCTCCTTGCTGACTGGGGTAGGTCATTGGTCTACACGTCGTTGAACTCAGCTAACACCTTTTAGTTCTGTTGGTCCCTCTTTCGTACACGGTGGTAAGTCCTATGCTTAACTTCCTGACCTCCAGAAATAATTCTTACGTCGTGTCAGGGGGAAGCATATGACATTTCTAACGCAGCGATCATCGGAGCACTTTTCATTCCTTTCGGCGTAGGAAACATGGGTGAGTTTCCGCCTTCTCTCCGGGACTGTGCAGCATCCTGACCATCAGTAATTCAGTCGGCGCTCCGCTGGCCGGATATCTGTCTGACAGAGCTATCATTGTCTGGCGTGAGCGTCGCGATGGTATTTGGGTGCCTGAAGACCGTCTCCGCGCCACAATATGGGGAGCGGCCTTCTGCATTACAGTGTCCACTCTCGCTGCGGGCATGACGATGAAGTATGTTCCCGGGCTTCCCGGAATCGCGATCATGCTCGTTTGCCTGTTCTTGAACGGCGTCGGAGTACGTTTGGTACTCACTTGGTCTTGGTACTTGTCAACTGTGCAGGACTGACCCTCGGAGCAATGCTTGCAGGTAGACATTGTCCTGACGCCGTCTGCCTCGTACTATGTTGACATTCTACACGATCGAAGCGCTGAAGCGATGGCAGCGAGCTTGTGAGTGCTGAGTGTGAGGTACATGGTCGCTTTGGATCGGTATGCTGACAATAGTTTGTACACAAATAGTGCGTGCCGCGCACTTATCCTGGCCTTCGTAACGGCATGGACGTTCCCTTTGATAGACTCCATCGGAGTCCTCGCAACGAACACATTGTTTGCACTGATTGCATGGCTGGGTTACGGGTGTGTCCCGCTCCCCATTAATGCGTTTGCGCGTTGCGCTATCCATCTTACGTGCTCTTTCCAGGATGATCCTGTTTACGATCCAATATGGAGACCGCATGAGAGCATGGGTCGATATTGGGTACACGACCTCTAGGGATACCTGCTAGAAACGAGGTCGACCGTATGGATTATGATTTACATGACGAAATAGCAGGTTGTGTGCCAATCTGGCGTTTACACTTCCGACCAGGCAACTTTCCTAGCAATCAGCGACGTTCTGAATTCACCCGAGGACCTATCGAGGCAGAACCGACTCACATGTCGCCGTACTCGCACCATCTCCCTGAGCCGTACTCATTCATTGTTTAGCTCCAAGCGCATCCCGACCGTCAGATGACTGGCAGCCAAATTTCCTTATATCTCCGCCCCGTGCCAAGTGCATAGGGCAGGTTCAGTGTTGGTGGGGTAGTAAAGGACTGCCCCGATCCGCAGGAATAAATGATACCAGCGTTCGCGAGAGGAGTCAGGGTTTTGCAGTACGTATGGCCTTTCTCAGGCTGCAACATCGCGATTCATTCACTGAAAAATATACCGCCACTTATACACAGTTCGAGATGTCGGTGCAGTCCAGTGTCTCCAACACTACCCACCGCTCGTATGAGAGTAGTTCAGTGCGCCGTCCTCAGGCTGTCGATGTTCGCAGGCTCTTTTACCGCCACCTTGCCGTTCACTGCTGCTCGCCTCCGGATCGGCGCCAGCCTTGAGCAGCCAGGAGAGGTCTTCACATGGGCAATGGGGCACCATACCTGACCTCGTCAAGTTCACTACCTTTCAGTAGTGGACTTGGACTTACTTCCACTTTAGGACTATATCTTCTCGCTGACATGCTCTCTGGCGTGGTCCTCTCACGCGGCACGGCCTCGTTTTAAAGGATCAAAAAGTTTGAAAAATCACTCAACATGGATGCGTTCGTGGCACTGCTAGCGAAGTGTATGGCTAGGCATCGGATACTCCGAATTAGGAGGGCCCTGGCACGGAGGCCCGATACAACATGGTACCTTGGCGACAAGGTCGGTTAGCGACAAGACCGGACACGTCCAGAGGAGGGTCGTGCGATATGATAGAGAGACCAAGACAATGCACAGGGATCTGAGGTACTTCCTACGAAAACATGAGCTCGACTTGGAGAAGTCGGAGCTGGAGGAGAGTCCGACATGGCCAGTGGTCACTACTTCACGACCTCAACAATCACGACCTCAACAATCAGACAAATTACTGATTTGATGTCGATATTGAATGTTGAACGATCATATTCTTCGCGCAGAAGGTACTTGCACAGACAGAGAATGGTGCTAAGTATAGAATAAATGGGTTGCGATCACGGTAGAGATGGTCGAGTACATTCAGGGAAGCTGTTGTCTTGATAGGTCACGGCCCGCGTAACAGGTTCTTTAGTCATCGTCAAAGTCAAAATCAGTCCTTGCATACAGGTCCAGATATTCGGCAAGCCTTCCGTACACCTCGCGCGATATCTTAAGATGCGGGATGTACTTTAACAATGGTTATAATATTTTCGCACTCAAAAGGTCACTCACAGACAGGGTAGTGATGTCCATCGTATTATCAATATTTTCGTCAAGTTCGCGCATATCCATATGAAGCTGAAGTAGCTTAGGGTGTTAAATAAATGGCAAGCTCAACAAGGTCACTCACAAATCTCCA
Source organism: Ganoderma meredithae (assembly GCA_022814645.1). Taxonomy (NCBI): domain Eukaryota; kingdom Fungi; phylum Basidiomycota; class Agaricomycetes; order Polyporales; family Polyporaceae; genus Ganoderma; species Ganoderma meredithae. The sequence goes on from JAKLMY010000118.1 coordinate 16,330, forward strand.
TATATTCCCTATAGTGATGATCTTCTTTGCGATGCCCGCTACCTCCTGTTTTGCCGCACCGAGATCGCTCTTGAACTCTTGCGTTTCAATCTCTGTGAAGTGAAGGTCATGGTTTTGACGTTATGCAGATGTGATGCAATGCCTTCAGTGGTTCAACTGACCTGATCTGTGTTTGACTACACCGCGATACTCTGAGTACCCATAGGCAGAGTAACACGCCACAGAAATCACACCCGCCGTGATGCTGATCTGGTCAAAGCGGCGAGCCGCGAAGGATCAGTAGTCACTCGAGAAATAATCATCTTTGAATACCGGGGAAAAACGCACCAGAGGCGGCGCAAACAATCCTAGCATGCCCAGAGCCACACTGCCAAAAACACCAATCGCTGAGCATCGTACCGTGGCGCAAGCACTCGTCTTCAAGGTTAAATAATCAGGTTAAATAATATGCCGATAGGATAGCCTACTATATAACATACCAACTCTGACGCGCTGATGACACAGTTAGTAATGAACCCGACAGAGATCATCAGCGTATGGAACTCACCACTTAAGTTCGTGGTCCAGGGGGCGCATTTCATCCTGGATAGATTGGAGCTGGTCAGCCAACTCTCTGTCTACTATATCGAGAGCATCCTCGAGGTCGCTCTTGCCGAACTCGTGGATGTTGTCAACAAGCGTTCTCAAGTCCTTTTCTATCTGGCCCGAAACCTGGACCTTCCGCTCTATTTTCTTTCATTAAAATACAACAATCAGCCCCAATTTCCGAGGCGCGTGGCGAAGAGGTACACACCTCGAGCAACTTCTGTATCTTAGCCTTCAGGGCCGTCAGCTGGGTCGGGTCCGCACTGGCGATCTTGAGGAGGATGACGTTGTAAACTACACACAGAATGGTGTTAGATGCGCAGTAGCCCAGCACCTCTTGAAGCGGCTCACGTTGCATCATCGAAGATGCTTCCACAGCGGTTTCGCAGCTGAGCATGAGGATGTTCTCAAAGGTCTGCCAAGATGACACCGCAGTTGTTATTCTCGTTATATGGATCTGTTGCACTAGTCAATGCTACACTCACGTCGGCGTGCTTACGCCATTTCGGCCGCAGCTTGAGAACTTTGCCCTTCTTGACGTACTTGCCTCTGTCGAATTTGAGGAGCACATCGGACACGGAACGGAAACTCTTGCGGACACGTCGGATTGATTGCGAGAGGTCGACGATGTTGGCTCTGGTCTGTTGAGCAGCATTTTGAAGTTGCAACACAGCGTAGGTAGGAGGCTGTTCAGCTTCACCGTCGCTCATGCTGCTAGCACTCAGCCCGGGCCCGCCGGCATCTTGGATGCTTGTGGATGGGATGGCTGCGATGGAGATACGAATGTCTGAATCAGCCCGCATCGCGTAGACGAAGAGGATGTGGGGGATGAGGAGTGCACGAACCGGCATTTGAGCTGCCTTATTTAAGCCTGGAGAAGTAGCAGCATCGGACCGCGTCCGAACGCTCCTACCTGGACAGAAACATCATGGAGTCGCGAGTCGCAGGCCCCCCTCGATCCACTGCTGTGTGCACCCTCGCAGAACCAGTGCCAATGACTGGGCACATCCCCAAACACGTTCGTCCGTGCGAGGGGCAAGATGTCTGCCACCTGCTGGCCCCGCGAACAGCACGTCACGAGGGCGTCGACGATCGCACAGAAGTCTGCGACGCTACCGCAGCTGCAGCTTCTGCTCGCACGGGACCTGCAGCACAGAAGACGCGCAGAATTCAGCGACGCTGCTGCAGCAATCCTCCCCTCGTGCCCCCGCAGCACAGAATGCCCCTCGGGCTGCGGAGATACAAGGTTCATGAAGCGCTTCCATCCCAAACCCCAGAACTCGGGGCAAGACAGCCGTGGCCCATGACCCGCATACCCCTGTTCTGAATGCGAAGATCCTCGAACCTCGAGGCTCGAGCAATGTGGTCATTAGGATTTGCTTCTCAACTGCAGCCTGAGCTGCAGCACGAGGCACTGCGCCCTTGAGACTAAGGCTTCGAGACCCTGCGTATAACTTGAACACGACACTCCTTGCTGAGTCACCTCAGGCTGCGCAATCCGACTCCTCCCCCCCCCACATCGCGACCACGTACATCCAGCAGAGATGGAACGACCCGCTCATGGACCCCCGCGAAGACTGACTCACCAACTCATAGTGCCGGAATTCGTGAACAAAGTCGTGAAGTTGAACAGCACCGCCGAACGTCTGCGCAGAGGGCTCATGGACTGCAAGCCAGCGCTCAAGCGATGCCTAGTAGAGACAGAGGACGCTACCGTGATAGAGAGCTTCACAGCCCATTGCGAGGTAAGGAAAAATTCCGGGTGTAATGCAGTCGGTGTGTGCGCACCTCAGGCTCACGGAACTCGACCTCTAGGAATACGATCGTATGCTCCGTACGTCGGAGAACGACGCCGTCAAGCTCGCTGGTCTGATTTGCTGTGAGTAACGCGCGGATTCGCGGATCGGAGTCGCCTAATGGATGCTCGGACGCTTACCTCCCGCGTTCAGTTTATCTTACGATACAAAACGAGGCGCGCGCCAAACCCCTCCTTGAGACCGAAAACACGGTCCGCGGACTTTCCAGGTTGAAGGAGGCGAGTCCGGGCCTGCCTGTAGAGTGCGCCGTTGTCAGCGGGACTGACGCCGACGTTCGTTGTGACAGAAACTCGCCACGCTCGCCATCGACCAGAGTCCAGATTTCGCTCGTCTCGGAGAGCTCCTCAAAGTGACCGGAAAGGAGATTGACCGTTTGTTCGACGCCCACATAGCTGCCGCCATGAGCGAGTTCGAGGGCGCGCGTGCGCATCAAGTCCGCTCGGGCAGTCATCCCAAGGACGACGTCGACTCCCTGCAAACTCTGGGCGAACATGAGCGAGACCAATATATCTCCGCAGGAGACCGTTTGCCTTCAATTTCTCATATGCTCGGGATGCAACGTGAGGGCGGCCTGGAAATAATAGTGAGAGCACCCCCCCCAGCCCACCGTCCCGCATAATGCGCCTGAGCCACGATCACAGGAGGTCTGGCCGGTTGCCGACTGGATCGAGTGGATCATAAGGCATGTTGCGGGTGCTTTTGGGTGGCTACAGCAATACAAACGAGGTTCGTCTTTCAGTGCGCGCTGCATCCGAGAGGATCACTGAGCTTGGATACCATAAAGGTGCTCTAAACGGGTGGCCCGGTACAGAAGATCAAAAATCGCTTGAGGCAAAGGCATGGGCAGAAAAACTCCAACAAAACCGGCGAGACATCCGCAATAGGCTACGACGCATCTGCGAAGACCTAAAAACGCAGCCTGAACTGCTCCGAGCTGTGTTCTCCGAGGTTACGTCGCAGGTACGTGGAGATCACAACGTGGATGCGGAGCCAAGTGCCATGCATAAAAATGAAGAGTGGGAAAAGAAGACTCACTAATAACGATGTCCAGCTCCAGAAGCAATCCGACGAGTACTTGGAAGCGGTCCGCCGCATCAATACCGAGGGCCCTCCGGTACGTTCCCAGTCCTGGTGAGAACCTGTGATGGGGCGCTGAAATAATTAGTTCCGCGATGATTCAGGCGGACCAGCTTGAATTTCCCAATGCGAAACATCGGTTCCTGTCGACGTCCTGGGCGTGGAAGGAACGAGGGAATACATTGATGGATGAGTATGCGAAGAGGATGAAGTAACGCAGGGCCACATGAACGTACAGAATACCGTTCAGATACCGAACTGTGCTTGCTGCACATCAGGTCGAGAGTCTTGATTTCATGTTCCTACGCGCAACTCGTATGAAGGCATTGCGTTATAATGGACAGGAGAGCTGTGGTGTACCCGGATGGCCTTGGGCGCGTGCTCGACTAGGAGGGCAGTGAGGCCCTTGATACCCATGCTAGTCTAAGAGTGTTGAAAAGGTATTCCGGGTACTGGAGGAGGAGACCCGTCAGGCGCCGACGTTGAGGGGTACCGGAAAAACTAGTGGGAGAACTCTGCCTTCGACGAGCCTGTTTGTAGCCAGACACACTGTAACGTGCCCGTGGGATGCTGCTCAGACTGTGTAATGACCTTGTACGTTAGTAAAATGCGCATATGCCCAAGTAGTAACATGATTGTGGAGGAGGAAACGGCCGGCGCCATTTCTGTTTGTTGAGGGAGTGATGCAAGTCTGCGTTCAGCGCGGACGCAGTGTGTCGACGCCTCGAGGTGTGCCTCAGCCCTCGACATTCTGCGACGTTTCAAGAGCTCACCAAGCGGGATCCAAGGTTGAAGCGTTGACGCGTTGACGTACATTGCGCCGCGTCCAGCAGCGCCTCCCCAAACGAACCTCGCAGCCGACGCGCGCCCCGCTCCAAAATTGGCCGCGCCGACGGCTACGCTCGGTGAACACCCAATCGGGTCTTCGAGCAGCAGGCGTGAAAGGTGCAGTGGGCGTGCCGTCGCCTGGTGAAGCAAAGCGCACGGGCCTCTCTGGGACGCATATAAGGTCAAAGACTGCGAGGAAGAAGGCCAGCAGCACTTCAGCGCAGTCACCTCTCCACTCGTCTTCAGGCCTTCACCTTCATCTCACCCTCACCCAACCCACTTTAGCGTCATGTTCTCCCGCATTGTCGCCGTCTCTACCCTCGCCTTCGCTGTCCTTGCGGCCGCCGCTGACAGCTGCAACACGGGCTCCATGCAGTGCTGCAACCACGTCGAGGATGTGCGTCTTACCTCCTCTACCCTACTGCTCTGAGCCAAGCCGCTGTCGTTTACTGACAATATTTGCTCTCCGCCTGTTGCAGTCCAAGTCCGCCTCCAGCACGGCGCTGTTGGCCGCGCTCGGCCTCAACCTGCAGGACATCACGGGCCAGATCGGCCTCGGGTGCTCGCCACTCTCCGTGATCGGCGTCGGTGCGGGCAACTCATGCTCGGCGTCGCCTGTGTGCTGCCAGAACAACAACGTCGTGAGTAATTCTTTCTTTCCGCTCAAAGCGAAGCAGGAAATAGCTAACTGCTCCACTTTCGCGTCGTGTCCGGCGTCCTTGTAACAGGGTGGCCTCGTCTCGCTCGGCTGCGTGCCTATTTCTCTCTAGACTGCGGTGGTTTAGATGCTCGCCTGATGTGTTACTTTACGATCTGCTAATGAAGGAGCTTCGGATTTGCGTACCGTGTGCTCCGCCGGCTTTCGAACGAAAGCCAAGAGCAGCCCAGTCAATGCCCGTAGACGTACACGCTTGAGAGAGCATCATTGCCTGCCCAAAATTAAAAAGTGATCAGCACGACAAGAGCACGCTTGTGCAAATTGTTAGAAATGTGGAGGTGCTTATTCGCCCTTCGTGGAATGCGAAGGAGGTAGTCAAGTGCGTAATGCGAATAAGTTCCGCAGTTTTCGTGTTTTCCTATGGGCGTCTGGGTTGGGCCGATCACGCCATTTAAGCCGGGTCGGGGTCGGACCGACTCGGAGGAGGTTGAACCCATTGAGACAACCAACGAGTGGGTGGTATGAGGTCATCAGTGAGAAAATAAGTCGCGCTGGCTGGGGGGAACAAAGGATGTTCTGCAAGGAGGACTGAAGACCAGGAGATTGGAATGCTGAGTCTGTGTGTCATGGTACGTCGCTCCGCTGAATGCAAGGGATATACCTACTCACTTAACGCCGCGTGTGGGTGTAGTGCGCTGACAAACAGGTTCTCAAGAAATTCCCCAGGGATCACGATAACCGTTCTGATAGTAATACGTCACAATGACTCGAATCACCACCGTGACTGGATAAGTGTGGTCAGATAACTCCAGCGGACAAGTGTCCAATGATCAACGTTCTACCGTTCACCACTCACCACCACCACCCTCGTCGTCCGTCGTCGGTCATTTCTGACTTCGACCTCTTGTGTAGTGGAAGCGGCGGAACATGGCATCGATAGAGGAGACCCCACTCCTGACCACGCCTCGAACAGACCCGGAGATCTTGAAGCACGAGCTGCTCTACCAACGCTTCTCTCCTTCCCAAAAACGCACGATCGTAGCCCTAATCAGCTACGCTGCTGTGATACCCTGTGAGTTCCCCCCACCCGCGCTATTTCGATACACACTTCGTATCAGCGTTACTGAACGGCATCCGACCACTGTAGTCTTGGCCTCTGGCTCGTTTATACCCTCTATCCCTGAAATCTCCAAGGACCTCGGGACGTCCGGATCGGTGATCAGGTAAGGCTGTTAAATCCGTCTACCGTTCGGTATTCAGCCATAGTATCCGTCCTGACATCGGAACACTAGCTTCGCAGTGAGCCTCTCGCTCGCGACTGCCGCCCTCGGCGGCCTAGTCTGGGCAACATATTCCAGCACGTGTAAGTAGACAAACACGTTTTTCTCTGTGCTCTCTGACCATCGCCTGTGATCGTAGATGGCCGCCGCTTCGTGTTCTTAAGATCCCTGCCATGCCTATGCGTGGGCTCCATCGGGGTCGCGAACTCGCATTCCGTGCCGACCCTCATGTTCTGGCGCGTCGTCCAAGCCTTCGGTGCCTCCAGCGGGATGTCCATCGGCGCCGGGGTTATCGGCGACATATACCGCCTCGAGGAACGGGGATACGCCATGGGCATATTCGTCGGCGTGAGTCCCTCCCCCTTCACTTCCAACATCTCCGGTTGGCCGTGGCGATGCTCACTTTCGACCGAACAGGCTTCAATGGTCGGTCCTGCAATGTCGCCGCTGTGTGGGGGCCTGGCGACGCACTACGCGTCCTGGCGCTATGCGCAGTGGTTCCTGTTCGTCATGGGTGTGTCTGCGTTCGTCCCGGTCGCACTGTGGTTGCCAGAGACGCTGGATCCGGAGCAGCTCAACAAGACCAAGGGCGGGGTGAACCCCCTGGCCAGCCTTGGGCTCTTGCGCAGTCCAAATGTCCTCCTTCCGGTCGGTTACTCCTGCGCTGCAGCCTGTTGCCACCTTCGAGTCCGCTGATGTGATTCCAGAGCATCGCAGGCGCGACGGGCTTGATATGTGACTTTGGTAGGTCGGCACTTCGCAACAACGTTCTGGTTCTAGTATACTAACGCATATCCAGTCATGATGGTCCCCGTGTCTTATACAATCGTGGGTCCTCCCGAACCCCTACCGCATAGGACTTATGCCTGATGCGACCATAGGGGAAGGCATACAACATCACGAACGAAGCCATCATAGGATCCTTCTTCATCCCCCTCGGCATCGGAAACATCCGTGAGTCCCCCGCCTATCTACGCCCCCAGACTACTAACCCACCGGACCTCGACGACCGCACACAGTCGGCTCCCCCATAGCCGGATATCTCTCAGACCGAGCCATCGTCCTCCGCCGCGAGCGCCGCGGCGGCGTCTGGGTCCCCGAAGACCGGCTCCACGCCACACTCTGGGGCGCGGGGGTCCTGGTCCCCATGTCTGTCATCGCGGAGGCCCTGACCATCAAGTACGTGCCCGGGGTCCCGGGCATCGTCCTCATCGTCTTCTGGCTGTTCGTGAACGGGATCGGGGTGCGTCGCGGCGTCTCGCTCTCCTCTCCCTCCTGCCCCAGAGTCCGAGTGGGACTAACCCCGACGACGTGCGTGTTCCCGCAGCTGCTCGTGGTGCTGACGCCGTCCGCATCGTACTTCGTCGACATCCTGCACGACCGCAGTGCCGAGTCGACCGCGGCCAGCGCGTGAGTGCCCCCCTGCTCCGCGTCCAGGCAAATGCTTATGAGCCCGCTACTATATGCATAGATCATTCCGCGCGCTCGTCGCGGCGTTCGCGACCGCGGGCATGCTGCCCCTCGTCGACGCCGTGGGCGTCGTCGCGACCAACGCGCTGTTCGCGCTCATCGGGTGGATCGGCTTCGCGTGCGTCTTCGATCCTTTCCCCTTCTCCCTTGACACACACTCTTCCTGGTGCGCGTGCACCTGCGACGGTCGCTTTCGGCAGCCGCAGACTGCACCACTGTTCAAGTTGTTGTTGTTGTTGTTTGTGCGCACCGGCTGACGTCGCTTTCAGGTCGATCTTGCTCACGATCCGGTACGGGGACCGGATGCGCGCGTGGGTGGACATCGGGTACACGACGTCGAGGGATCGCTGCTAGGCTAGCTTCAAGTTCATGCCACAAGTATTCACAGCTTCGGCCCTCTGACGGTGACGGTGTCCACGGGTCTTGCGACCAAGCCACAGTCACGAAGCAAGCGTTCTTTTTGCATTCTGCTCGATTCGGCTTGTGTGTTGCTTGTGTCGGTCAAGATGAAGGGAGGGAGGTCGGATGCCTGTGGTGAGCGATGTCTTCGTGCATGACTCGGACTACCTCTTCGGGGGTCCCTGTTCCCCTGTTCCTCCTGTGTCGATTTGGGGGAAGGAGCACGGCGCACGCCGTGTCCCGCCACCGAGCCAGACGGTCTTTCGTCTCGAAAGTGCATGGATGTAGACGAAGCGGGTGTGTGGTTACGGGCACTGCGTCAAGCGTGTTCGCTCTGGTGCAGCGCATGCATAATGAGGGTCGCTTTGGAACGAACCCATCCAGTCTCCGCATAAGATTTAGAGTATTTCCGCTGCTCGCCCATCCTCGGAACGGAGGGTCGGAGGAGGCAGACTTCCTTATATGCGTCGCTCCCTGACGTCTGGCCTCGGCCGTCGGTCGGGCCCGAGCGGTGTGTCCGACTTTGTGATGCTCGGTTCCGGCCCTATTATCGAAGTGCGTCGTGGCATACGCTTGGTATTCTATCCCATCTCGATTGCTCTCCTCCAACCCTCAACGTTCAAGCGAGGTACAGAGCCGACGCACTCGCCATTCCAATTGTCCTAGCATCTTCGCCGCCGCCGCTCCCACAGAGGACCGCCACTCCCGTATCTCCCGCACGGCGCGAATGGACTGCCCACTCCGAGTCGGACGGGTATAGGTCGCGTCCAGCGTTCTCCCCGACAACGACAAGGGTTGCGGAGCGGGATGACGCACCGCTTTCCTTGGATGTATATATGATACCTACCCGGCGAAGGACAGCAGCAGTCAACCGCACCCGCGGGCGACGTTCGACAGTCGTTGCTGCCACGGACACCACCATCCCCCACTCGTTACCCCAATACCACCACCCACGCTCGTTACCACTACCAGCACCAACACTCGTTACCTTCGCCGCCGCCGTTGAGGGTTGTCTCCGACCCAGACCTCAAGTATAAAATCGGCGGAACATGGCCTCGACAGAGGACACCCCGCTCTTGAAGCACGACCTGCACTCCCAACGCTTTTCTCCTTCCAAAAAACGCACGATCGTGGCCCTCATCAGCTATGCTGCAGTGATACCCTGTGAGTGCTCCAATTGCCAACCTGAACTGTTTAATGTTTTCGAGTCGTGTTTCCATACGGAGGCGTACAGTAGTATTGGCTTTGCTGAAGCGCATCCGACCGTGACTGCAGTCTTGGCCTCTGGCTCGTTCGTCCCAAGTATCCCGGAGATCTCGAAAGACCTCGGGACGTCCGGATCTGTGATCAGGTACGTCTGATGCCCATATACCAGTCACGTCACTCATATCCGTTCTGACATCCAAACTAATACAGCTTCGCAGTGAGCCTATCGCTCGCCACGACCGCCATCGGGGACCTGATGTGGGCCACGTACTCCAGCGCATGTGAGTATTGAGTGTACATGTACAACGACGAACCTGCCGACTTCTGAGTCGAACCTAACCTTCCGGACTTGATCGTGATCACTACTACCACCACCACCACCACCACCATCGGCGGGTGCAGACGGTCGCCGTTTCGCGTACCTGCGATCCCTACCATGCCTCTGCGTTGGCTCGATCGGGGTCGCGAGCGCGCAGTCCGTGCCGGCCCTCATGTTCTGGCGCGTCGTCCAGGCATTCGGCGCCTCCAGCGCGGTCTCCATCGGCGCGGGCGTCATTGGGGACGTCTACCAGCTCGAAGAACGGGGATACGCCATGGGCATATTCGTCGGAGTGCGTCCCTCCCGAGCTCCTTCGAGTTCGCTTCCAACGATGACGATGACGCTGTGAACTGGCAGGCTTCGATGGTCGGGCCGGCGATCGCCCCGCTCTGCGGGGGGCTGGCGACGCACTACGCGTCCTGGCGCTATGCGCAGTGGTTCCTGTTCATCGTGAGCGTCTCGGCGCTCGTCCCGCTCGCGCTGTGGCTCCCGGAGACGCTCTCTCCGGACCAGCTTGACAAGACCAAGACCAAGACCAAGGGCTGGGTGAACCCGTTTGCTGGCCTTGCGCTCTTGCGCAGCCCGAATGTCCTACTTCCGGTCAGTACCTCGAACTTAGGCTCCAGCACCGCGACGCATCGTCTAATGGCTTTTCAGAGTATTGCAGGTGCGACGGTCTTGACATGCGACTTCGGTGTGTCCCCGGGCTTCGGCAGAGTGTCTTGTAGTCTGGGCCGCTAACGCTCTCCAGCCATGATGGTCCCGATCTCGTACACGATCGTGAGTCCCCTCGTCCCCTCGCCATGCAGAGCGAGAGCTTGCATCTGACCACACGGTTACACCAGGGCCAAGCGTACAGCATCTCCAACGAAGCCCTCATCGGAGCCTTCTTCATCCCAATAGGGCTCGGCAACATCCGTGCGTCCCTGCCTCTCCTCCTCTGCCCGAACACTTCGAGGCCCTCTCACCGTTGCCCTCACCTTCATTACGCACAGTCGGCTCCCCGCTAGCGGGCTACCTCTCAGACAGAGCCGTCCGCCGACGGCGCGCAAGGCGTGGCGGCGTCTGGGTTCCCGAGGACCGACTCCACGCTACGCTCTGGGGCGCGGCGCTCCTGGTCCCCATGTCTGTCATCGCGGAGGCCCTGACCATCAAGTACGTGCCCGGCATCCCAGGCATCGTCCTCATCGCGCCCTGGCGCTTCGCAAACGGAGTCGGGGTAAGTCCTACCATGAGGGCGAGCCGCGTCGAAGAGTTCTCACCCCCGTCTCACTTCGCTGCACAGCTGCTCGTCGTCGTGACGCCATCCATGTCGTACTTCGTCGACATCCTGCACGACCGCAGCGCCGAGTCGATGGCCGTCAGCGCGTGAGCACCGTCTTCGTCTCTTCGTCTCCAGGTCTTCCCCCTGGACGCGCGCGTACTGACAGATCGCCGCGGCGACACAGATCGTTCCGCGCGCTCGTCGCGACGTTCGCGACCGCGGGCATGCTCCCGCTCATCAACGCCGTCGGGGTCGTCGCGACCAACGTGCTGTTCGCGCTCGTCGCGTGGGTGGGCTTCGCGTGGGTCTCCGTTCCCTTCCTTCCCTTCTCTCCTTCCCTCCCTCCCCTCCTTCCTTCCTTACTTCCTTGTCGATGCTCTTGCTGATGGTGCTTCCAGGGCGATCTTGCTGACGATCCGGTACGGGGCACGGATGCGCGCATGGGCGGACATCGGGTACACGACGTCGGGGGACGACGGCCGCTACTAGCTACTAGCTACTAGTATAGCGCGGCGGAGCGCCACTGAGAACTCGAGTGTGAACGAGACGTGTAGTATGGACAGCCGGGCGGACACTTACAGTGCTGTATCAGTATACCTAATGAGACGCCAAAGCTACCTAGAGCCAGTAATGGATCTATGGTAAAGAATGCACTGTGTGCATACCGGCGAGTCCGAGTGGGGCAGGGCCTTCCGGGAGTTGCCGATGAGTAAGTAAAGTAAGTAAAGCAAGTAAAGCAGCCCGAAGTCCGATATTCGTGTCCCTTGTCATGTCCGCCCCTGTTCAAACGAACCCTCGCCGCGATCCCGCTGGATGCAGGGGAAATAATTATCGAATATAACTTAACTCGATGTATACGGCTTGCGAGTCGCCGTGCCGCGCCTCTCCGACCTGCCCGCGAACTGTGTTCCGCTCGAGCTCAGGCAGGCCGCCACATCTCGACGTCGACTCGAAGATCTGGACTTGAAGGGGAGACAGGTGAGTGATCCCTTAGTAAATATTGCGAATATCCCATCGAGAAGGGAGTGTTCAGCCTATCCAACAACCCGATGAGTACCATGCCTTGACGAGCGCGTTCAACGCTCGGGTGCGGCCCATGCAGTGTCTGGCTGAAACTCGCCCATTCATCCTCCACATACAGATTTTCTGCACTGTTCGGTCGTATCCCGCCTTCCTTTCCAGGAGGCGAAGTCGACCTCCGTATATGCATCGTTTCCTGGCATGGCGCGCACATTGTCACCATATGTCTGTCAATCGGGTATGGGCGGTATATCCGTCTTGACTCTTGCTCGCTTCCCGGATATCATCGACACTGACAGGCGCGTCGATACGCCTGGTATCCTACCGGGGCTGCGGCATCGATCGCTCTTCAGGTGAGGTGCAGAGCCGACGCGCTCACCTCGGTCCTCGTCCTTGCATGCTCGCTGACGCCGAGCGATCTCGACCAAGGATAGGACGCACCCAGGATTCTCCCGATGCCGGTCAGCGCGCACCGCGCAGGACGTCCTCTGGTCCCTGGAGGTATATAAGCCGCAGGGGAACCCGGAGAAGGATCAGCAGCAGCAGTCGACCGCACTCGCAGCTTACCTCTTGCATCCGCCAGGCCTCCGAGTCGCCCCCTCCCATTTCCTAATCGACTTCAACTTGCAAACTCCCGCCCCCCCCCCCTTCCAAATTTTCCAACTTTTTCAAACATGTTCGCCCGCCTCGCCGCGCTCTCCACCCTCGCCCTCGCCGCGCTCTCTGCCACGCACGCCGCGTGCGACACCGGCTCCCTGCAGTGCTGTAACTCCGTCGTCGCCGTACGTCCCCATCCCCGTCCCCTTCTCTGCCCCCGCTGACAACCCCCACAACTTGAATACGACCCGCAGCCGGACTCCGCCTCGGGCAGCGCGATCCTCGGCAAGCTGGTCGGGGTAGCGGTCGGGAGCGTGACGGGCCTCGTCGGGGTCGGGTGCTCGCCGATCAGCGTCGTCGGCGTGGGCCGCGAGGCGAGCTGCACCGCGAAGCCTGTGTGCTGCTCGGACAGCAGCGTCGTGAGTCCCTTCGTTCTGTTTTCTCGCTTTGGGGGTTGGGTGCTGTGGGGGAGCGGCCACTAACGTGGCTAACGTTGTTGGATGCAGGGCCACGGCGTCGGGATTGGATGTGTCCCGGTTTCTCTGTGAGGAAGTCTCCCGATCAACAGTGGTGGTGGTGGTGGTGGTGGTGATGGTGGTTAAGCCGTGCTGGGCGCTCGTCTTCTCTGGGTGGGATAGGATATGCCAACGCTACATATGTTGTCTTCGCCATGATCGTGATGTCTATGCTCCACTACCAGGCCGCTTTGCTGCACGACATTGCCGCGGGCTGTAGATTCGCACAACCAGACGATCGCACAGAAATTGAGAAGATCGGAAAGGAAATACGTTGCGAGAGTTCGGGGTATCGTGCAGTACTAGTGTGGGTATACAGGAAGGAAACAGATTTAGCGAAAAGCAGGGTCCATTGGTCCATAAGTCCGTACTAGAGCACGCCCGGTGCCCGGTGGCTATTGTCTCCGCAAGCGGAGCGTTCTCCATATCCAGCAGGATCTCTTGGAGACTCAGGGGGCCGACTCGCGTGCGCGGCGCGAAGTTTACGCCGAGGTTGAGAAAGGGGGAGGAGCCCCGAGTGAAGGGGCGACAGCGCGGGTCGCGGGTCGCGGGCCGCGGGTGATTGCGGCGTCCTGCACGAGGTTGTGAGTGGGTGCTAGCGCGAGGGACGCGGCGGTGTCCGCGAATGGGGATGTGAGCGGGATAGGGCCAAGCTGGCGCGTGAGATGGTGATGGTGGTGTAGAATGCGCATAGGCAAGAGACAAGTGCGATGCGTCTACAGCCCGAAGAACTTCTTGAGGCTGGACCTGGATGACTTCCGCTGAGCAGTGCGCTCGCTCGGCGGGCAGAGCGACTGGTGCGCCTCTTCGTACATGTTGTAGGTGTCGCGCGGCGACTGGGTGGATGCGAAGAGCGCGAATGCGCTGGGCGCGGCGGGCGCGGCGGGGAAGAAGCCGTAAGCGGGGGTGCTGGTGGAGAAGGACATCTTCGGTAGTGTTCGGAGGATGAAAGTCGGAGTAGTGGTGCGAGCGAGGAGTTGGAGGTCTCTGAGAGTCGAGAGGTCGCTGTGAGGCTGGCTGGTGATGGAGACATGGCCTCTGGCATTCCTCTCATATATACCTACCAGAAGCTCGCGGATTGCTAGCAATTGCGAGCCTGCGGCGATGCGGATGGAGGAGGAGTGCCAATCGTCGAGCCCCGCGCGGTTGCGCACACAGAAAGCTGCCTTTCGCGGCAAGTGTTTGCGTCGAGGTCAATACGACCACATAGCGACGGTCTGTTTCCAGGATACAGGTCACCCACAGAGACATCCTAGCATAGAGCGAGCCAATAGAGCTGGAGGACGAGGTCGACAATGAGGGGCGACGGGCGAGGGTGAGAGGAGCGTAGACGCCGATAAGTTAGAGGTTATTGTTTGGCGACCCTGGTGGCCAAATAAAGCCACGCGTCTCTGCAGTCTACCACTGTCTACCAACCGCCTGCCTTCGCGTTTGAGCTTCTACCTGTTCGTCGACCCTGTGCCGAAGCGTATTTGATACTGGAATCCTTGCCTTGTGCAATTCAAATCGCGCTCTAGTCTCCTCTTTGTATTGTCGAGGGTTCGTCCATTGCCGCCAATCGAGTCGAAATCGTATACTCAAGTTGTGGCAGTACCCGCCAACTTGAATGCTCCGGGTGGGTTCCTGTTCCTCAACGCAAGGGATCCCCAAATCGGGGCGCCCAGTAACTTTAAGTCACGGTTGCGGTGGGCGACCGCGTAGGCCCGAACGCATGCTGACGCGCCGTCGCCGTTTTAGGGCCGCGTTCGCGACTACCCAGACTCCACTGGATGCCCCCTCGAGTACCCCCAACATTTTGACTTTGGCTTTCGTGACTTGGTCCGAATTGATGCTACTACGACGAGGGGTGTGTGTCCGAGCACAACGCACACAATGCTTAATGTTGGGTCGCCCTCCGAGTCGAGCCCGGATACACTCTGGAAGGAGGGACTCTGCCATCTGTTGGGTCTTGCGGGTGGGGGGTCGTTTGTGGGTGGGGTGGTGGGGCGGGGGGGGGGGGGGGGGCGGGGGGGGGGGGGGCCGCGGGAGGTGATAATATACGTTATACCTGGATGTGTCTCAGCGGCGTACGCCCTGTAGCAATGGTGATTATTCGCTGCGTTCCGGATCCGTGATCCAAGCGTCCCTCTTTCCAGTCGCCGGGGGGTGGCAATGGCATACCGCCAGAACATTCTCCAGGAAGCTCTGCCGCCTTCCAGGCTATCTTGTATCATTGTCATGCCCCCAAACGACGATGTACAAACCGAGCATCAGCGCCTCTTCGATGTCCGTCAACGGCCAAAACCCACACCCGCGCCAGCCACCAGCATCTCAGCCCGTTTCCCGCGCCGGCTCCCGCCGTCCCCTCCCTCACCCGCCCCGCCTCTCACCAGCACTACGGGCACCCAAACTGCGGCGGGGGACACGGCTGCGCAGCCTGCTTGTCCGGGGCGTCAGGCAGCTGGCCCGGCTCGCACGCGGCGTCGAGCACCCTCGTCGCGACCGCGTCGACGCGCCCCTCCGCGAGCGCCCGTCCGCCCGTCGCGGCGTCCATGACCCTGAAGCCGACGTTGAAGCCGCCCGACGGGGAGGAGGCGTCGACGGCGCGCACGTGGATGGTCGTGTTGAAGGCGGGGAGGGCGAGCGCCCAGCACGTGGAGCAGTTGGTCGAGTTCCACCCCGCGATGACGGGCGCGCCGGCGAGGTTCGGCCAGTACGGGATTTGGGAGAGCGTCAGGGCGCAGTCTGTGGTTGTGTGCGTGTGTTTGCGTTTGTGTTTGGGGGAGTGGGGGGCGGCCGGGGGAGAACGAAGAGGAAAAAAGAAGAAAGAAAGGCGGTGGTGAGTGCGCGTGTTGTGAAGAAAGAACGGAAGGGGAGGCCTGGAGATGGACGGGGAAGGGCGAGTTCGAGGACGCTCTGGTGCGGGAAATGCACCAGATGCACCCGCCCGAAACTGGAGCTGGCGGTGCGTGGGCGCGTCCACCATTCGGTGCGTGCGAGACAGGGGACCGTTGTTTAGATCCACTACTCGATCTGAACTCTGAGAAGACGTCCCGCGTCCTCGCGGCCGCAGCAGATGTATGTGGCTTTCGCGGGACCCACAATCGGCCCGATATGCCTCGAATACTAACATACAGTACTGGGAAGAGGCGACGAACCTCTGCAGATGACGCCGTTTGCGCCGTTGGAGCAGGTGATGCCCGTGGTGGACAGGTTGCCGTTGTCGTACACGGGGTCATAGGCGAGGGTGGTGTTGAAGCTCTGGGCTGGCTGCGCGAACGCCAGCGCGGAGAGCGAGAGGAGGACGGCTGCGACGAGACGGAGCTGCATGGCGCGGGCGACCTGAAGACTCGTCAGGTCTGCCGGCGTACGGCGCAGCTTGTAAGGCGGGGGCGAGTCAGAGGAAACGTGCCAAGTTGCAGACAAGGTGCAGAAAAAAGGCACGCTGCCATGGGGGGGAGGGACCACATCGACGGCACCCGAGACGTAGGAGCCGGTGGTCTCGACGCGGATGAGCTAAGGCGAGCCATGCTTTGACATTGCATGCATCCCAGGAAATGTCCAGGAGCACAAGGAAATGGCCGCCTTTGAGCCTCATGGCCGACAGATGACACTCGTCTGGACGCCTATGTGGGTGCTGGGGAGCCTGAGGGAAGCTGTTCGCTTCCTGGTCTCGAGTAAGATTCGAGAGGAATATAGCGTAATGTAACAGCCATGATAGAGCGTCTGTCGTAGAGAGATCTGGCCACATGGGTCGTATTTCTGCAACTACAAAGTTCAGACGTTAGTAGCGAAGAGGACTGGCGAGAGTAGCTGCGACTCCGGACACGCGGGGGACGGGTAGTGGCGGGATGCGTCCGCCTGGACTCTGTAGCTTGAGGACCGAAAAAAAATTGCTCAAAAATTCTCCATCCTTCTTGGGCCACATCAAGACCATATTGCCTAGAGTGCCTGCAGGCTGCTAAGGAGGAAAGATAGTACTTCAGTACAAAGTCGTGACGCGTTATGTTGATCGGCGTTATCGGAGAGGGGCGTTCAAACCCCATCGGGCCGATTGGCCCGCTTCGCGTCGGCAGCGTCGGCATGTGCAAACAAGGAATTACCAGACTCACTGCGCGTCACGCCTTCGTCCAATATTGCTTCTCTTCCCCCGCTGCCACCGTCGCCCCCGGTGCCCCCTTTCTCTACGCTTGCCGAACTGTGTGTCTCTTCCTCATACCGGGCACCATCGTCGGCGAAGTTTGTGGACGGGTCGGTCGGGAACCGATATATGACGTCATAGAGGGGAGGCGAATTGCACGGTGAGTCGTCCGGCCATGCTGAATTCACGCCTGGGCCATCCATCTTACGCGCGGCCGTAATGTTAGACAGCGTTGAAGCCGTAATCGCGTTCCCGGTAATCTGAACTCTCCTCCCCCCTTCTCTGTCTTGGACTATCTGCACGAGCCGCCGTCGTCCCAGTCTTTACAAGTCCCCTTGGTCCCGCAAACATTCTCCAACATGCCGTCCGAGCGCGAGCCTTTGCTTCCTCACGCGGAGTCGCCAAAGCCCGACCTTTCCAAGCGACCGGGCGGACTTGGGCCCATGGAGATTTCGAGATCCACGCGCTATGGCATCCTAGCAGGCATCTGGACTGCTACATTCCTGTCTGTGTGTAATAACATCTGTCACGCACCTAATGACGATATGCTCAAACTTCCATCTCGCGATCCGCGGCGCAGTCCCTGAACAGTGCGTAGAAAGCCTAACCTAGTCGCCAAACATAGTCCTGACAATGAATTGCACGTGTCGTAGCAACTTTGGTTGCTACCCGTGAGTTCATCGCGCATATATATACAGCACGCGTCGACGACTGAAGGTATGATGGAGTGTTGCCGTCGATCTCCTCAGACTTCAACAAGGCCCACCAGGCGAGCTGGCTGGGAACAGCGTACGTCCAGACGAGCCTGCACCGTCGATCGGCCGCATACATCCAGGTTTACGTTTACTCACCGGCCTGTCTAGGTACCTGCTGGCGACATGCACGTTCACGCCGCTCTATGGCCGCCTGTCCAACGTGATGGGCCGCCGCGGTGCGAACCAAGCCGCCGTGTTCTTCGCGTGCCTCGGGACCTTGGCCTGCGGGTTCTCCACCAGCATGGAGACCCTCATCGCTGCCAGATTCGTAAGTGTCGTTTTTCAACCGCCTTCCGGCTAGTCCTGATATGTGACTATGTTTGTTTCCTCTAGCTCGGAGGTCTGGGGGGCGGAGGGATCTTTACGACTGCGACGTACGTACTGTTCGCGACTTCGCCTGTGTTGTGTGATGTCGCACTCACCAGAGGTCACATCCAGGATCATCACCAGCGATATGTATACTCTAAGAGTGCGTGCAAGCAAGTGCCGCTCACCTGCTTAGACGGCGTCTCTGACTCTTGGCGCGTAGAACCGTGGACTGACGCAAGGGGTGTCGGCCGTCTTTAACAGCGTACGTTTTGCAATACGACGAGCACGGTAGGCGTTTCGGGATCAGGGAGACAGCGGGGAAATGGGGATGGAATTTATCAAGTTTACGTTTACCAGGAGTTCGGAGGCGTTTTGCTGCTGGTGAAATTTGTCGCCTTCCAGCTACCAGCACCGGCCCCAAGCTGTGCTCACGAAGGGGAAGTTTGGGGGAAACACGCCAAGCCATGTTCCCACATTCTCCAAAGGCCTGAATCCGAAACGCCCACCTTGCCCGTCGTGTTGATCACCGGCTTTCACGACCAAAAACTAACGTTTTTTGATCCAGATGGGAATGGGTCTTGGAGGCCCTCTTGGTGGATTTATCGCCGATCGGTACGTCGCCGTGTCCTACCAAGTTGCAATATGGACGCTGAAGCAATGTCGTCTAAGCCTCGGATGGCGCTGGGCGTTCCTCCTCCAGCTCCCCCTGTTCGTCATTTCGTTCGTCTTGACTGCCTTTAACTTGCATTACGTAACCCCGGTGCGTTCCCGCAACCACTTTTGCTCTATTCCGGCTGTTGAAAACCGTCGCTTCTTTCCAGGGAAGAGGCAAGAGCGCGAAGGAAGTGTTGAAGCGGATCGACTATGCCGGGAGTGCGACCTTGCTCGTCATGGTGCGATTGCCCTCGCGAGCTGCAAAACACGAATGATGTCTTCAATGCCCTCGCAGGTCCTGTCGTTCCTCGTCTTCCTCAGCATGCGCTTCAGCGAGGAATACCCGGTATGCAGCCCCGCGTCTATGCTAGTGCCTCCAAGTGCTAATCGGGCACGCAGTGGTCCTCCCCAACGGTATACGTGCCGCTCTCGAGCGCGGTCGTGTTCGCGCTGCTCTTCGTGTACGTCGAGCTGCGCGTCGCGCCCGAGCCGATCCTCGCGCCGTTCCTGCTCAGGGAGCGCATCCCGGTCCTCGTCGGCGTCAGCAACTTCCTCGTCGCGACGTGCAACTTCACGGTCATGTACAACTTCCCGACCTGGTTCCAGACCGTGCTCCTCACGAGCGCGAGCGAGGCCGGTGCGTATGCTTCTTCCTTTCGAGTCCTGCTCGTCGGGGAAGGGCGAGTGGTAGACGGGACGCAGCGCTGACGTCGTGGTGTTCTCGCGCAGGGGCGCATCTTATCCCCAACGGGATTTCCGTATCATGCGGGTCGCTCTTCGCGGGGTGGGGTCCTTCGTCGGGATACTGCCGTGGGACGTGGTATGCTCACGAAGTGTTTGGTATAGTTGGGTGATGCACCGCACGGGCAAGTACAGGAAGCTCAACCTCGTATTCGGTCTCTTCCCCTTCGTGGCGGCGATCCTGATCTCGTTGATGAACGAAAACTCGCCGGCTCCCCAGCTTTGGTTGAGCATTGTAAGTGACTCAGATAGTCGTCGCCATCTAGCGAGGATAGCTGCCGATGTTTGACGTGCAGATCCCTCTCGGCTTTGGAAACGCAGTTGTACTCCAGACCATGTTGAGTGCGTATCCTCTGCCGTCCCATTGGAATTCTTTGGGCTCATGTGACATGATGATTTTTTACACCAGTCGCACTGCTCGCCCATCTACCCCGTGAGTTCGTTTGGGTGAGGCTTGAGGCACAGAGGCTGACATGCGCCACGCGATATAGAGGACGCGATGGCGGTCGGCACCGGGTTCGGCCAGCTCTTTCGCGGGATCGGCCAAGTGGGCGGCGTCGCGATCTCGTCCGCGCTGTTCCAGTCCATCCTCGCGCGCGAGCTGCACAAGCGCATCCACACCTCTGACGCTGAAGAGGTTTGTTGTGTTTACTTCAAGGACACCCCATCTCCAGATATTTCTGACGTGTGCGGGCTCGGCGGAACTTCAGACGATCAGCAAGATCAGGCACTCATCAACGCTCGTCGCGCAGCTCCCGCCGCACCTCCAGCGTGCAGCGCGCGACTCGTACGCGATCAGCCTGCGCGCGGTGTTCATCTTCGCCGCGGTCGCCACGCTCGCGGCGTATATTGTGCGGTTGCCGGTACGCTCCCTTCCCCATGTCCAAGACATCTAGCTTGCGCCGCGTACTCACTACAACCACACTGGCATCATGGAGATTCCGGATAAGCCGCTGGACCAGCCGCGCCCCCGCGCGCACAGCGTCGACGAGCTCCCGAACCCGCACCCGACGCCCGCCGAGCTCGAGGAGGAGCTCGCGGGGTCGTCGTCCGGCATCACGAGCGCGGATCTCACGGAGGTCGAGGTCGAGGAAGAAGACTCGGAGGAAGAGGAGGGCGAGGCGGTGTCGCCGCTCCTGCCCGCGCGCCGCCCAAGGCGGAGGCTGTCGACGTACGAGAGCTCGGACGGGGGCATGGACCTCGAGGACGACGTCATTGGCGGGTCGGCGAGGCGGTGAAATGTGTGCGCGCTGAGGGATGGTGGGGGTGCATGATATGATACCTCTACATCGTCGGTATGGACAGTTTGGTAGAAGGTAGCGGACGCAGAGGCTGGATATCTGTGGACAATTCGACTTGAAGTCACGCAGCGACAATTCTCCCATGGCTTTTCAGTCCTCATAGCATCATCCCACTCAATACCAGGCCGGACGTCGGCACGCCCCTCTCCTCCCTTGCCCGCATCTGCCCCCTCGTCTGCATCGCCATGATAACAGTACATGCTTCCGCGACGCAGTAGACGATGCACTTCAGCGCGACGACGCTGGACGTGATGCCGCATACCGCCAGGACCGCGAAGCGGACGAGAGCGGCCCAGCACCGATCGGGCGACGATGCGTCGAGCATGCGGTGCACAACAGAGTCTTCACGCACCGCGACGAGCGCGATCGCGAACAGTGCGCACAGCACGACTGCCGGGCAGAGGTGCGCGAACACGCGGTCCTGCCTGAGCTCGGGGTCCGCCTGCATCCGCCGGACGACGGCTTGCAGATCCTCGAGCGGGGGCGGCGCGAGAGCTTCGTACCACTCGATGACTTCTTCGCGGATGGTCATCCATGGAGAGCGCAGGAGAGGAGCGGACGGAGACAGAGACGAGGCGTACTGGTTGTCGCGGTCTCTGCGCTTGTTGGGGGAGGGTGGTTGGGTGGATATGAGCGCGGAGTACTCGCCCACTGCGTTGTAGCGCTGGATGAGGCCCGGCATGGTGGCAGTGTTGGGAGGGGGGAGGGGGTGGAGTAAGTGCGCGGTGGCTGGCGGACGACAAGGCGATAGAGGCTTGGGCGTATGGGAGGAACGCCCGGGCTAGTTCGTGAAATGGGGGAGGGAGGGAGGCGTGGCTTGGTGGGACCTTTACGACAGGAACGGTGGCCTTTTATGCGTTTCTGGAGGCGCCGGCCACTCACCAGGACCAGGCTTGTGGAAGACGATCTCGAAAATCTCTTCAAGTCCACTTCCGCTAGTGGACTGCGAGATATGGCTTTATCCTGCGCGCGTGCAGCACAGCTACCTCTGGGAACGGACCAAGGATGAGTGTCAGCCAAGTGTGAGCCTCGCTTCCGAGCCTTCTAGCCTCGGGATAGTTTGAATCTCACCCGGACGACGGTCTCCAACCTCGCCGACGTCGAGGCTGTGAATACCAACCATCTAGTAGTAGGCTAGTCTCCCGACGTAGAATGGGAGATGGAAAACTTGCGGGTCAGGATCCACATGATGATGGCTCTGACTTTATTGTGATATTTCGAAGTTTTTGTTTTCTGCTTCAAGTTGAACCGCTCACTTCAGCAAATGCCAACAGCCCATTGGAGTACAATAGATGAAGATTTCTGGAACATAATCGTTAAGGTACATCGGTCGCCCATCTTCTAGCTTCTCTATGTTTCCACTGAACACAGGCTTTTCAGAAATACGCCTATAATAGTGGTGGTTCGTGAGGATGGATAGCTAGGACATCATATGATGACTTACAGCAGCGTTCGGCGGGCTCGCAACACCTCCAAGACTGCAACAAATTCAATTGTCAGCAAACGATTAAATTTGGGCGGAAGTTGTGCGCTGCTTACACGTTTAGCGGCCAGGATGAGAAAAAGAACGTGTAGCGGCCGGTCTCGGCACAATGCTTTGACAGCGCCTCGAGGTCGAAGAACTCGCCGATTGGCATGCCCCAAAGCCTATTCAATTACCGTTCCGATTCGGGTTTGAACCAATATCCATCTCCTATCAGTACATCGCACATCGCAGGAAAGCGCAACGCATTTGCAAGTAGGAACGTACCCGATCAGTGTCGAGTGCAGGTGACGCACGCCTTCCGCAGGTGGCCAGCACTGTTGCGTATTGTTTTGGATTTCTCTACAAGCAGCGGCAGATGTGGACTCGGAACGTACCTCGAGAGCGGGCTGGTCGGATGCGATAGCCGCGAAGTGGTTGTTCCACAGGAAGCGCTTCATGTCTTCCGTCTGTTCGATTCCAGCACTGGTTCACAGGGTCTAGATCAGCCCAAGGCATGATCCATGCCGGGCCGAACTCACAAAGTCTCTGGCTGCTGGGGAAGACTGTCTCGCTCTTCCTGGGTTGCGCCACAATAGCGCTGGATGAAACCGACACGGAGGATAAGGATGTCCGCGGGCTGGAACGTAACGCCCTGCGCCTTTGCAGCCGCAAGCATATCCTCGAGCGTGATCGGGAAGGTAGCGAAAGGGTCGTAGGGGAGCCGACCGAACTTTTCGGTATAGAACTTGACCATGTCGAGCAGGACGCCGCGACCACAGATCCCGTGTTGAGCCCAGTCTGGTGGTGCACCGCGACCGAATTAATGGACAGTGATGATATAGTTTGGAGAGGAGGACGTACTATGTATGCCAAACTTTATAAGCTCACGGTCGATGTTGGACGGGTCTTGGATGTCCAAGGAGCCCACCTTGAAGAACGACTTATGGGTGTTCTGGTAGAACAGGCCATGGTGCAGAAGACCGAAGTGCCTCAGTCCATCCCACTGAGTACCCGACTGGGTATTCTGTGGTAGATGTTAGACGGCTCTTGCGACAAGTGAGTATAACAAGAAAAATACTCACAATATGTATGTGGTCGTCATGCACGGCACCATAGCCGGCCTTGAACATAACGTCATGCCCCGGGGCAATGCGGTTGAACAGAGGCTAAGGATGAATGCCGTTGAGATAGAGCACGTGTAGATGGCGGAAGGCAACGTGAACGAATCGGGAGAAGCTTGGGACCGGGCCTTGCGGACGTACCTTGCTCGGGAAGTTGATAGGCCTGCCATGTGCGGAGATAGAAGTCAAGCATAAGCTCTCGGGACATACTTACTCTCCGAGGATGTTCGATCGACACCATCGGCCGTACTCACCAGTTCAGGCAGATAGACTTGCCAGACCTAGATGAGGCGCAACCAGATATCGTCAGTGCATCTCACGCGACCTCGAAATACTGGGACATACTTGATCTCCTTCGCTGCCTCCTTGACGACCTCTGGCGTCAAGAGATTAACCGTCCCAAGCTCGTCGTCTTTGCCCCACACCTCCCAAGCACAGCCGGTGAACTCTTTGAAGGGCGGAAGCTCGTCAAAATTCGGAAGGTTGCTGGTCGTCGGCATTATCGAGAATGAAGGTTGCGAAGGACTGCGTGAGCCGGAGATGTGGGCGAACAGGTCGTGCAGTCGGGCAGACGGACCACGACGGTTATAAGGGGGCATGGAGCTTGGCCCGAATGGGATAAGGGACACCGGAGTGGATGTCGGGACTCAAAAAGGTGGGAAGGTAAGACGGCACTCGACTCCCGCCCAGTTGGCAACCGATATACTTTCCAGTCGAGGATACATTCATGACCTGGGGATGCCGCTCACCTGACCTTGGTTCCATCATCCACTTGACCGCGGTGGCATGATGGCGGCCCGGGAGAGCTACGGGACGTGTTCGACCATGGGAACCGCCTCGCTTCTCACCCCGTGGGTTTGCAGCCTAAATGTGGACGGGAACCGCTCTACGATAAGTAGCAGGCCAAGTGCTAGGGATAACGAGAATACAGTCACAGAGTAAATTACGTATCTTCAACCCTCTTCGTTGGGGACATTCGCCACGGGTTCAATGCAGGTCAGGAACCCATCCACCGTACCAACGGCAATATACTTTATAAGCCGGGAGCCTACGGCGAAGTTCGACTACCCGCGGATGAAGGGATGCACCAACGCCTCCTTGGGTGTGATCCGCTTCGATGGGTCGAGGGCAAGGCATTTCTCCAGCAGATCCACGAACGACATGAGCAGCTTGCTCTCCTCGTCTTTCAGCTTCACCGAACTCGGTGGCAGTACGCGTTGACGGAGGTCTCGCGATGGCTTTGTAATGTGAACTTTGCGAACGGCGTCCTGTAAGAAGCACGGAAGATAACAAAGATATCAATACGAAGTTGCCGCTTGTCATACGACCAAGGATACGCACCAATCCCGTCACGCGGTCGGGCCCAACACTCAGAAACGCGCCGAGCTCGTCGAAGTACATGTCGCCGAACTTAGCGCGTTTGATCATCTTCTGGTTGAACCGTCCCCTCAGCTCCATCATCAATAGCAGCATCTGGTTGTTGGACCGTCCAGGGAACAGTATCTTGCCCGTGTACAGCTCGTAGAGAGTGCAGCCGATCGACCATATGTCTAGCGCAGGATCGTAGGGGTGACCCATTACTATCAAGAACCGTACAAGTCAACAAATAACGGATACGTGGTACAAATGAACACGACGAACTGATTTCGGGAGCACGATAGAACCGGGACACGAGATACGGCGTAATGTCGTTCTCGGACGCATCAGAAGCCGATCCCAAGTCACACAGCTTCAGCAAGGTCTTCTGCTCGTTGACCTAGAAGAGCGGATGATCGTAAATGAACGGTTTCTGATACGGAACTTGTCAGGATTGACGGACCAGAATGTTATCCGGCTTAATGTCCGCGTGCATGATGTTACATTTGCGTAACAGGCTCAGGGCAAGGAAGAGCTGGTGGGCATATGCCCGGACAGCACGAATGTTCAAGCCGATGTCTTTCCCGAAACGCTTGACAACATCTCGGAGGTTCATGCTGCACAGATCGATGAACATCGGCACTAGACATGAATCATGCGATGGGAAAAATATACCTCAAAGACTCGAACACGAGACACAGATGGCCACGATGTTCGAAAGTTCGTTCTAGTCGAACAACGTGCTTCTTGTCATCAGGATCGGCCTGTTTAAGCTTGTTCAGGATCTGCGCTTCCTTCAGACCGGCTTTGAACCTATGAGGCAGGGAATTAAATGGCGGTCGGCCAGCGAAAAATAACAGACCTACATCGATTCCTGGCATCGTACAATCTTGATCGCGACTTCCTTGCCAACTTCGGCAGCGTCGCCCTGAAGAACACGTGCTCTGACGACATTTGCAAACATGCCCTTGCCAAGAGAAGAGAAAACCTGGTATTGCCCTCCATCAAGTTGCTCCCCGAGGATGACCTGGTAGTATCCTTCAGAATCCGCGGCAGAATCAAGGGTAGCGGTGATGATAGCCGGCGCAGCTGGCTTCTGCAACGTGAATGGCGCACAGTGAGTTCTGGATGCCATATTCTAGAACGGAAGCGACTCACGACGACGCGCTTCACTTTCTTCACTTTCTTCTCCGTAGTGGTCGCAACGGCGAACATGTCGTCTACATCTTCCTCTTCCTCCTCCTCTTCCTCCTCGATCATCTCAACATGTTGAGGCTCCTCCTTGGTACCCCATACCCGCTTATGCTCGTCCTCGCGACGATCGAGGCAAGGATCGTAGTCGGCTGCAGATACCTGCTCACCTGCCCCGTCCTCCTGCGCCTTGGCTTGCACTTCTTCGTCATCATCGCCCTTCGCGAGGGCGAAGGTATCTGGTGTGGGTGAAGCAGAGGCGGTTTGGCGTTTGTCTAGCACTAGAAGCATTATCAGAGTCAGCAATATTGTTTGCTTGAGAAAACCACTGGACGAGAGGATCATCTTGGATGTTTGACAAGCAACGATATCGCTATAACCTTAAGATAAAGCGATGGAACACGGCTATTTCCTCGCTCCAGTCGTAGGTATATGCGGACATCCATAATTCTGATGAAACGACGAGGAAGAGGTTGACGAGGACCCCAATGAAGACACTTACCGGCACTATCTCCACGCATAGACTGTCCACGGACGGACTCAGAAGGACCAGGACTACCAACAGCACTGTGAGCCTGAGATGGGAAATTAGAAGCATCAGGCGTCACGGGAGGCGGCTCGACCGCACTGCTAGGTCCCGGACTACGGGTTGGTCCTTGGCTTGCGATGCCGGCGTACTTCGCCATGATGGCTTGACGTTTTGCGCGTCGTGATGCTAGCGTCTCGACAAGTGGTGGTTCTGGTAGAAGTTCAAGCTCCATCTCTGGCTCCGGCGCCGGTTGAGGTTTCGATTGCGCCTTTGTTGCAAGTTGACCGTTCGATGGACGGGCCGCTCTTGAGCGAGCTGGGGAGGAACCACGACCAGATCGGGGGGAAAAGCTGTTTCGAAGCGCATATAGTCATCAGACACTGTTGGATTGAGGAGAAACTGGCGAAACGACACTTACTCCCGCGTGGGTCGGGGTGAAATCCTACCAAACCGCATGAGTACACATCGGTGGGGGAGAAAAGACGCAAATGACACTCACTCGCCTTCCTCTTTCTCGTCCTCGACCTTGGCTGCGTGCGAATGAATGCCTGAACCTCCGTTTACGTGCTTGTCTCTCAGATGGGGAGGGGATGGGCGCCGACTACGATGTTGGTCGTTTCGACGTCTGTCGCTGCCGCGACTGTTGTCCCTGCGAGGGCCATCGTCTCTGCGCAAACCACGGCTTCGGTCTCTCTCCCGGTCCTTCTCTCTGTCTCTGTCTCCGTCATCTCTTCTATCCCCTCCTCCGCTGTAGTCTCGGGGCCGTCTCCTATCGTGGTCGCGATCCCTGCTGCGAGGTCGATAGTCTCCCCGAGGGGGTCGTCTGTCGCCTCCTCGCCTATCCGAGTCCTCTGCACCCTTCCTGCCTTGTCCTTTGCGGCGTGGAGAGTCTAGATGGACGTCCCTCCAGTCCCGGGCGTCCTCACGAGGTCTTTTGTGCGATCCGGTGTCGTTGGGCCCGTCCCACGCACGCTTAGACCCTGATGAGACGTTAGTCATGTTTAACACCAAGTGATTTGGGGTTACGGAGCACCGCACGATGAGAAGAAAGGGCTCGTTGTCGACGACGACAGCGGTAGTGGTGGTCAATGCGGAAGGGCTTGTTGGAGTCACGGCCGCCGAGAACTGCCCCGGCCTTGGTTCGACTCCCATTTGGCGCTCGAACCAAATGAACAGACGAGATGAACCAATCCGCATGTTTACATGCACCGAACTGATTGTTGCCTCACGATCATTCCAACCACCACCACCACCACCACAGTCGCCGACGACCTCTTGCTCGTCGTCGCCCGCGATGAGCAGACGACAATCGCGCGTATCCATCGAAGCACGTCAGAACGACACCCTCCTTGAGTTCGAGAACTGTGCGTGTTCCCAGCGGGCTGTTCCCCGCCCCCGTCACTCCGTCCACGCGATCTCACACTCATTCTCTCATGCCTTTCCAGTCAAGAAGAAATTCCTCCTTGCCAACAAGCACATCACGAAGTGCGTGCGGTCCCCGTTGTTATATTGAACACTAACACCGACTGTGGCGGGACAATTAGGTTGAACTCTACGCTGAGCGCGAGGATCGAAGAACTGAACGCACAGATTTCCACTCTTTATGTCGAGAATCTCCGCCTTCGCGCCTCAGAGATAGCGCTCACCTCGCAGTTGAAGAAGGAGAAGGAGAAGTCCAGGAAGATTTTGGCAGATACTGAGTTCGCGGTGAGCTTGCTCTTCATCTGGCTTTCTTGTTATATTGCGTCCTACACATGGCCCCCGTCACCTTGAGGTCGTATATTCCGCACCCTTCCGCGAACGGCCTGTATTTGAAAGATCCTGCGCACAGGGTAGAGCTCATAATGGGTGTCTACGCAAATGGAGTGGGTATATGCACTATGCTTGGAGGAAACCCGGTGCTTGGACTCTTGAACTTGACCTAACAGCCGACAGGATTTGGCGTGACCGTGCTATACTCATGTAACATATTACAGACCCACGCGCTCATGAAACAACTGGGACTCATCCGGAAGTCTTTCGCTGTCCCTCATGGTCGTACTACGCCCGAGACGCATCCACCGCCACCTCGGGCAAGACGTCCAATTCCTGATCCTAACGTCTCCCCCCCACCCAATCGCATAGCGCGCCCTCCGACAGTCCCCGTTCTCGTGGAAGACGAGGAGCCGAATCAATCATCTCCGGAAGTCGTGGACCTGGATGACTTCCGGGGATCCAGCCCGACCTTGCCGAAGAAGCGCACCAAGGCGAAGTCTCAGTCGTCTACTACGAGCCGTCTTCCGGTTCCCTTATCCAAGTCGCCATCGCCACCTGCTGTTGAGGTGCTACAGTTTGAGTTCGACGAACAGCTGGTCAAGACCGGCAAACGACGACCATCTCGGAGACAGAGCGGCTTGCTTCCACTGACGAGCGTCTCCCTAACAGCGACTGTCACAGACGGCCTCGATCGCGCTCCCAGTCCTGTTCCCGATTCTCCCATACGGAGGGCTTTGGAAGAGGAAGACCTGGTACAAGCAGAACCCGATGAAGACGAGATGGAGGCGATACTTCAGAGCGTCGCCAAGCGGAAGAGCAAGAGGGAAAACGATCGGGCGCGTGAATCTGACGTTGACGTGTACGCGGAAGTGCCTCGACCACGCGAACGCAAGAAGCGCATTGCGGAGCAACTAGCGGACGTTGGCGGAGGGAGCAAGTTGAAACTCAAGGACGTCACCAATGCCCAGGGGAGTCGCTCTACCCTGCCCTTGCTCGACACGATGTCTGGTGTGTTCCAGAAGCCTGAAACATTCGCAGGCTCTGGTGTCTCACGAATGTTGCATGACACAGATCCCGAGCGGCAGCATACGCCAGACGATGATGCGCCCACGTCCGCCACCAGTCTAGCGAGTACCTCCACTCGGAAGTTTCTCTCCACGCCTGCCACGACACCTAGACCTGGTTATAAGCCGACGTCGCAGCTACCGACACCGCGCTCCTCGAGCCCTATCGCGCCACTATCTCAGTCCGAGCCGGAGCCCCCAACAACTGGCCGTGCGCGCCGAGCACGAACCAGCGTCAACTATGCGGAACCCAAGCTCAACACGTAAGTCTCTGATACGTTCTACAACCCGATGTTACATTAGCTCATCGGCTTTACAGGAAGATGCGGAAGCCTGATCCTGTCCCGGCACCAACGACCTCGACATCGAGGCGTTCTTCAGCCTCCGCCTCCGCAGCGCAGGAGGAACCATTACCCCTTTCATCGCGGTCGTCGTCATCGAATGGCACAGACGCGGATGGCGAACCTGCAGCTACGGGCACGGCCAAGCGCAAGAAGTCCCGGGCGTACATTCTTCGGGAGGACGGCGAGGAGAGCGAGGGCACACAGGCCGATGCGGAGTTCGGCGGTCTACGCACCGGCACTTGGGGCAGCGTCGAAGGCCGACGGCGCAGCGTGCATTCATCCAGCTCACGCAGGGTCGAGGGCGACGACAGCCGTCGACACAGTATGGCTGTATAGCCCTCGTGTTACAGGCAGCAGGCAGCCCTTCTTGGGATTCAACGTCGGACTTGACAAGAGGGTCGGGCTTACCTTCCGCTCCGTCCTCATCTCTGGTGCCCTGCGTGCCCCGCGGCGTCGTGCACGGTGGTCGGCTTGCCCGCAGCGATGCGGTTATGTGTATGGTGTTGATGACTTTATGATATGATATGATGATATGTAAGTACCCTGATGATCCGCGAGACCCTGGTGTTGCCCCATCTACTTACGGCGTCGGCGCAAGGCGCTAGACAAGTAATATTATCTCAGGCTTCTTGTTAGTAGGCAAGCGGAATGAACTAAGCTGTATCATATGTATCATAACCATATTTTTTTTTCTGGTGAATATAGTCGTTATGCTTTGTTGACTGCAAGACCAGCCAATTTTTTACGTTTCGGACCATGAGAGTGCCTTCATGTAGATAAAATACGTATGATCGCAAGTATCTTGCCAAGTGACAAGACAGACAACATTAAAACTGCTATTGTTACGTAAGGCAAAGAATGAGCTGTCCCAGAATGGCATTTTTGACGCCCGACCACCTTGTCTCCAACCATCTCTCTGAAGCATTTCCCCGCAGTCCCTTGCACCCCACTTGGCTTTATTTCTTGGTTTTGTACTTTATGGAGGCAAGATATTCCTCCTATTCAGCCGTCCCCACCCCAGAAATCACCCTCAACGAACTCGTTTCCCGGAGGCATGCCAACTTCACCACACTGCCAAAAGAAATGTGTCCAGCATCCAGGCCTTCGTCTCCGACCTCAGAAGACCGCATTTCTAAGCTGAAGGGTCGCATTAATGGCCTCGTCAATCTCGCCGGCGGCGACCCGGCGAATCCGAAGTGGGGGAACGTCTCCCGGTTCGCGCACCTCGCGTGCACAAGCCGGGGATACGTGCCGATGGAGACCGGTGTGCGGATAGGAGATGGTCGGAAGGTGAGCGTCGGGAAGGGCTTCAAGTGGGAGCTGCCGGATACGGAGGAGGAGTGGGCAGCGTACGAGCGCAGATGGGACGAGGCTGTGGCTAAGGAGACGAAGAAGAGGGAGAGGGCGAAAGACGCAGCAAAGACCAAGGATGCAGCGAAGGCGTCCAAGACGTCGAAATATTTCAAGCCTTCTGCGGAGCCGGATCCGTCGCCGTGGCCCAGCAACAAGGCGGAGGTAATCCGAGAGAAGGTAGAGCGGTGGCAAGCCCAGGTGGTCAGTGTGGTGGCCGTCCAAGATGTGCCCACGTCGCAAGAGATGACCGAGTCGCCGCTGAAAGTGAGGGTGGAGAATGTCAAGGTCAAGGAGAAGGGGGCAAAGGTGCAGGCCTCGCTCGGTTTCCCTGTTGTCAAACGCGCAAACACCTCGTCTGGGAAAGGAGGCAGCAGCGCTTCCTCGAAGCCCAAATTGTCTCCGACGACCCGTGTGTCTACTCCTAGTGATGAGCCAATGCCGTCCGCTCCGAAGGAGGTATCACAGCCGATAGGTCGTGATACATCAGCGCCTCCTCAAGAGACGGCTGGGCAAGCTGTAGTTGCTCAAATCACAGAAATTCCAGAGCTGGTGAGTACAGGATCTGCTTCTTAGATGAAATCGTGCCTAATATATCGCCCAGTCCTTCCTCCCACCCTCTTTTCCATCTCAGTTGAAGACATCGACACCCCCCCTGAATGACAAGCGTCGTAAACCACAACCTATTGCTCCATGCTCTCCCCCTCCTACATCTCCATTTTCGGCGACATCCTTTGACGTCGCTAACCCGAACCCTCAGGATGCGCAGCAGGCGTCTTCGAGCCAGTCGCTCGTGTCGCCCATTCGGAAACCTCAGAAACGTGGCCGGAATGGGAGCGTATCCCCGGACGATGACCACATGGATATTTCTCAATCTCCGGCCGCCACTCGGAGCCCCCTCGCCAAAAGGGCTCGCACCGATATGCTGCCACAGGCTGCGGTGGAAGAGCCAGCTTCGAGTGGTTCAGCACCTGCACCGCCTTCCACGCCGCCCCCCATCTCGTCCTTGCCAACTGCGCCTGTGACCCCGGTGTCACGCTACAAAGGTCTGGGCAACGCGAAGGGCATTCCAGTGCCCTCCACACCGAACTCAAACCCGCTGCCGAACCTGACCGACCTGCTCGCGACCTCACGCCGCTCGAAGCCTCGCCCACGGCCGCCCTCCCGCAAGAGCACGCCGCACAGTAGGGCGCGATCGCGGGAATCGGACGAGGCCCTCGATCAGGAGATGGAGCTCCCGGCCGTGGTCGAGGACGAGGAGGATCGAGGGCGAGAGCCGTCTCCCACGAAAACATACTTCTCGTCGCCTGCTTCGGGTTCGTCGGGATCTCCCGGCTCCGTCGCGCAGCGTCCCATCTCGCCCGTTTCCCCCCTCGGTTTCACACAGCACCTTAGTGCGTTTGCCCCCCGATTCGTCTCCTCGCAGCGTCCCGCGCCGCTGCAACTCGACGGCGAGGACCCGTTCCTCGCCCCACCTCACATCCCCGCCCGGGGAGAACTACAGGTGCAGGGGCAAACTGACGGCGGTCTCATGCGGGGGAGCAGCGGCTTCTTTGGCATGGGCTACAGCTCACAGTTCGACGTGGAGGGACATGTCGAGCAGGTGAGCGAGATACTCAGCCACGACGTCGACTTCGACGGCTGGCTGCGCGACCCGGACGAGGACGAGCCCGGGCAGGACCAGGACTGCGACATGTCGGTAGCGGTGCAGGGGGCGAGCCAGGACGCCTGCACCGTTGGCACGCAGCGATGACGTGCTTGCTTGCTTGGGGGAGGGGGTTACACACGGCGTGGCTTCCCGGACGCTGCATGCTTGGATTACAGACGCTGCGTAATTCGGCTTTTGATTGTGTTCTCGTGCGTACGAGGTATGGAATCTTGCCACAAATCTACTGTATATGTCATGAATTCTTGTGTACTGGCCGGGCGGAGTTGGAGCCTGTTGCGGCGACGGCGTCGCACTTGGCGAAGTTTGCTCGATATGCTATGAATGGAGCGCTAATCGGTTAGGTGGGCTGCCTGAATCGCGGTACGCTTCTTATGATAACGTTCTAGGCCAAAAACATCTCAAGGATGATTGACATCGAAGAACGATGTTCTTCCCGCAGTATGTTGGACGCTTAAACAGTTGACCGTGTCGAGGACAGACAGTTACATGAAGGCGTGCGCGTGGACGGCCTCATGGTGGGCAACCGAATTATGGCCTCGATTATCGGCCGGGGCTGGTAAGAATCCTTCCTCCATTAAAGCGTTCACCAAGGGGGCTCCTATTGAGCGCACACGAAACGTCTTGGAGCGCTACCGTCGTCAGCACTGACGCGGGGGCAGATATGTTCCGCGGAGCGCGGAAGTATGGGCACACAAAATCAAATCCATAACACCGACGGTGCTTCAGTTCATCCAGCATCGTACCGGCTTTGATTTTGACTCAGCCTGTTGTAATACTACATGGCCCCACTGTGACACCCACACGAGGCATCCCCACGCCCCTCCGACGAACTGCCCCGGCATTCAATCTCAAACGCGGTGGGACGTGCCCCGGACCACCGAGGGCACTGCTCGGAGAAACGTGCTACTAAACCTGGGCGATAGCATGTGAAACGTTGGTGTAGCGGGGGTCGTCGGCCAACTATTTACTCGCCGGAGAAGCACGCAAAATGGATTTGCGCGGACAACAAACGGCTTCGCCTTGCCTCCTTTGGGGTTGTAGACGTCCGCGTGTGTCACTTGTGAGGGCAGCGGAGCTGCCGGGCCCCCCCGCGTGACCGCTGCAGGCGTAACTAGCGGGCCCACACCCCATGATAAGGATAAGTTCGAGGAACGCACGCCGGCACGATACACAGCGCGGACACCTAGGCCGCATGGCTACCAATGTTCGTCGGTGGATGAAGTCGTTCGGTCGCCCTGCCTTGTCCATAGGGCCATTCTCTCCTAGTAGTCATGCCCCTCGCCCTGCCGATCTAGCCGTCTCCGGTCGCATCACTACCGACCCAGAGGGCCTGCTCCGCCACACTACACCACACTCATCGCCGATTTGTCGTGCTGCATGTCGCGCTCCGTCGGTGTGTTTCTCGCAGCTGCGCACGGGCCTTCAGTCCCCAAACACACTCGCATGTCACCAAGGCCGCCGCCCAGGAACTGAGAGCACCGGACGAGAGCTGTATATTCCGACTGGAACAGTGTTACATGAGGGCAGGGCAACCATCTATGGAGGACGCGTTAACCGTCCGATTGAGTTGCTCGGCCCCCGCGTGCTCGAGGCCCGCACGGATGTGGCCGGTCCATAAGTCGCTCGAGGCATTGCCTAGCGTAACGTCGGCGGGGTGGATACCGAAAACAGGATCAAGGCGTACAGATTGTACGCGACCCTGCCGTCGCGCGCGGACGGAAACGAGCCCGCCCACGGACCAACGACAGGCGTGGTCCCGCGTGTGGGCGCACCGTGATGCGGAACAGCGGGATGTCGCAGGGGGGGAGTTCAGCCGAACGTCACCCGCTTCTTGGGCTTTGGTTTTGGGTTTGAGTTTGATTGGCCTCCAGGCCCGCTGTTTTCTGCAGGCTTCTCGCCGGAGGAGGTCGTGGTGCTCTGTTGCGCGTTTGCGCTGCCGGATGCTTTGGACCTCCTTCGCAATTTAGCCTTCTCTCGCTTTGCATGTGCGGCCTGCTGAGCGACTGCAGCCTTTGCGCGCTCCTGTATCAGGGTTCGTTCACAACGGGGCATCAGAAATGTTGGTGTCGCTCAATTGTGGAGGATCAATCACGTACCAACCTGCCTTTGGGTTTCTTCGAAGATGCACAGCCGTCGTGCTCTGGGTGCGTTCTGGCAGATGTCTAGTACATATGCGTCAGCACTCGTCAGGTAGAACCTCATGACATCCACCGCCGCTGCTCCCGTGGCCGGCGCAGGAATGTATGGGGTAAGCCACTTGCCTTTTCGTCGCGTGTCTTGATCTTGATCTGCGTCTTCTCCTCCACCACATTTGCAACAGTTCTAGCCAAATCTATCGCAGCATCCTGTCAGGGGTGGAGGGTAGTGAGGTGTTCTGCCCGAGAACGACGAGGCTCGACGTAAATGTTTGGGAACAGAGCTTACCTTATCATCGACAAACACCTTTTTTTTGGATCGTCTGCCCATCTGCAGGGTCTGAACGTGCTGCGGTGGTGTCGAGTGCGTCAGAGGTTTCTGTCTAGCGCATCGTTTGTTCTGGGTCGGCGACGGTGGGCACTAGAATTTGAAAGAAAACATAGCCCCCCGGTGGCTGTACCCGCCATGCCACGTGGAAACTTCCCGATTGGGCAACGTGGTCGCTCGAGCGCCTGTCGGCCGCAGCTTGTCTCCTTCCCCCCGCTCCCCCGGCGCGGCCCACTCAGTCCAGTGCAGCCCCCTGTTCTAATGCTTATCATATTCCTAGGAAATTCAGTATTCTCCTAAAGGCCCTGTAAGTCGGCTGTTTGAGCTTGCCCGGAGCTCGCTGTAGCGTTTGTAATGCCCCGCCATGGTGCTTCGTTCCACGAACTCGGTCATAGGCTTCAAGGACCAATGAGCTCTTGGCGATGGTTAGTTCCAGGTTTCATAGAGTCGCATGAATGGTCGCCGCATGAAACTTATGCATTGAGAAGCTCCTTTTGTATCGCCTATTGTCCGGCCAACTTCAGCCAGTCTCCGAGATTCCCGTCTCGACCGGCAGCTCGCAGACACGGACATCTCTTCTTTTGCCAACATCCGAGCCCCTAACAAGATTCTTGTTGGGATCTCGAGAACGACTCAATTTCCCATGTTATTTCTCAGGCAGATGTTTGCGCCCTTCGGAACAGCCTGCTCCGCCCGCCTTCGTAGCGTTCACCAATCAAGCGAACATCTCACCTTGGGAAGCCGATTCGCGCCCCCGAAGATGAATTACTTCAAGATTGCAGACGCATACCTTCGTCTCAGATATAAAGCACGAGCTTGAAGAGCCTCCACTCCATTCAACCAGCCTTCTATCCCTCCACTGGACGTCCTCGCCACAGGACCATCCAACTCTCTTCAGCTTATCCTACCCTCTCCTCATCGAAATGTGCTACCTTCGCCAGTACGCATTTCCATTTCACCACTCATGAGTCCAGGCTGGACTAATGACGCTTCCTCTTGTAGAGTCTGCTATGTTTACGAGAGTTGCGGACATGTATACCCTATGGTGAGGTTCCCGTACCCCCATCGGCCATGCCGCCTGTCAGTGGATTATCTCTGACGTATGCTGTTCGCTAGCCGGATCAACAGGTATGAGACCC
Organism: Ganoderma meredithae; assembly: GCA_022814645.1. Lineage (NCBI taxonomy): Eukaryota > Fungi > Basidiomycota > Agaricomycetes > Polyporales > Polyporaceae > Ganoderma > Ganoderma meredithae. The sequence continues at coordinate 52,691 of JAKLMY010000118.1, forward strand.
GCACTGACTTCGTTGGACGTCGGACTGAACGCTTCATCGCTTCTCCCCGTCCCGTGCATGCGCAGATAACATGCGACAACCCGCACTGCAAATTTAGCCCAATGCATCCCAAGAACTGTCACGGCGCCAGCTGCAAACAGACTTGCAAGCAATTGTGAGCTTCTCCTATCTTCCATGTGCCGCAGCAGCGCTGACTGCCATCTCGATATGTCTGTCCATGTAGCCGCCAACATCCCCAGCAGTACTGTGAGTACCCTTCCGGCGACTAGCTGTCTCCCCGGATCCGACCAATACTAATTGTGATCTCCTGATAGCCCCACAAATGGCGGGATATTGCCCCGGGTGTGCGAAACGCTGATGAAGTGCATCAATGCGGGGAACTCAAAAAGTATCACTGTCATCTTGCGAACCCACCATATCTTGTACTTCGATTTCAGACATCACTTTACAGCACCCGTCTGCGGCCTAATCCGTCTTCTTCCCCACATCTCTATCTTGTATCTTGTACATACGGCCCACGTTCTCCGCACTTCGTTGTCAAATACATTCATTGCTTGGCAGACCGCAGAAACCTCCGACCGTGACCTCGCCGGCTCCGTGTAAATTCTCATGCACCCACGTATGTCGATTCGTCAGCTAGCCACAGATGCACTGTAGTCTATCTCGGCCGTGATCTACCCCACTCCGCACCTCAGTCTCTCCGAGACCACCGCGCCCAGCGCTTCCAGCACCGAATCCTGATAACACTGATACTTCTTTAGACACACACCCCTAGGTCCCTTCATTGAGGAACAACTACGTTCGCCCCGTCCCTCACCACGTAGATCATGGCCGCACACCCGAAGCCCCTAAGTGTATTCGCATATTCGTATTCGAATTCGGGTGCTTCGCGTCTGATCCCCAGAAGCCCGACTCAAGTACTCAAGGCCGAGAAGGGCCCGCGGAGTTCGGGGCGATGGCGATCTCGGACGACGGTCCCAGCAAGGCCTCCCCGTACAGGAAGTATATGTCAGGGCCCCCTGCCCCCCGTTCCCCAGCCAGTGCCACGTTCTGCTGCTGTGCCGATCGCACCCTGAGCATCAGACATGGCATGGCTTCCTGACGCACTGCTGCTGTGGGGTACGGAGCCCGCGAGCTTGTCGTTGGTGGCGGTGTCCACTGTCAGTGTCCATCCGTCTGACAGCAGGCGGCACGTGCAATGGTTTTGCCTCTCGCGCTAGGATAGCTTCTTGCTGTAAGTACAGTAATGACATCGGCACCAGGCACAACGCCGCGCAGCTTCAAGTTCTGACTTACCTCCAGCCTGCCCAGCCCGGCCAGCCTTCGCAGGTCACGCGCGGCGAGCCCGAGCCCGAGCCTCCCCGAGCCCGAGCCTCCCCGAGCCCGCGCCGTCCAGTCCACTGGTGCCATCCACCGCACTGCCCTGGACGTCCTGCTCGCCGGGCACACCGCACACTCGGCCTCGTCGGCTACGGGTCGTATGCGTACTGCTTGAGTCGATGGTGGATTCGACTCGCGCCTTGGGTCTGGGTGACGGATGGCTCGACCCGGAGGTTTGCGCTCCGTCGGCGCGCTGGGCGAGGCGGCAGCTCGACTGACGGCGCTCGCGTGCCCAGAGCGCTGCTGCGCCCGCCGCCCCAGCTAAGCATGATAGCAGCACGGTGGCGGCGGACGTCGTGGTCGAATGGGGCAACCCGGCGACTGGGGGAATGGTGCCGTGTGGGCGCGACCAGCCGCAGCTGGCATAGTTAAGGATACTACGACGCTCCAGTGCCTCCGAGTCGGCTCCGGACGGTGTTGCGTATCACTGTCACTGATAAGTCAGAGTCTCAGAGAGGACCTGCCAGAGAGTCCTTGTGTTACAGGCTTCATCTTGACGGTAGCTCGGACGCGGGCCGGAGGCAGCGGCAACCCTACACGCGTTTGACATCACGGTTTAGACTCCCATCCTGCGTGTACGACGACGTCACTTGTCATGTTTGAATTGTACGCTCGTCGACACACAGGGAGCGTTCAGTGTGGCGCGATCGAACCGGGGAGGCCAATCACCGTTATAGGTGCGCGATGACAAGGCGGGATGTGTGCAGGGTCGCGTCGAAGAGGCGAAGAGGTTCGCACCGTCCGCACTCGGGAGTGACAGCATGGCCATTGACGGTCTCCGTGGTGGGAGATGGAACTCGGAAGGTGATGGAGATACTTTGTCCCAAGCCGCGCTTCTCCTCCCATCTGCCTACTAGGCGACGAGCGTGCCTGACGAGAACCGCATCCCGAGGCTTTGTCATTGGATTTTGTCATTTGGTGCAATGCTGGTGTATATATCCACAATGGCCGTGTCCGAGCTCGTGCAGGATCGGGCTCGCGCTGGTTGGCGAAGTCGTGAATTCCGAATGCGTGCGGCCGGCTTTTTCGCAAATGCAAAGTCTGTTGTGTCATCTGTGGTTAGTTTGCACTGGTCGCCCCGCGCACTCCGGGTGAGCGGAAAGGCCCTAGACCGCAGACGGACAACCTCGGCCAGAAGCTGGAGCCTCCCAGATGACATGTTAGGAGCAGATTGAATGGCACTCACGGGGCTCTTCTCGGGGCCCACAGGCACCGACGTTACTCTGGCGCAGCCCCGCCATGGATGATGATCAACATCTTCTTCGTGAGATACTGCACATGCCAGGTCACGGTGGGGAGATGATGCCTTGCTCACACTGCCTGGAGTCTGCGCAAGAGCGTTCTTCGTGAGAGTATTTGCGGCCTCCAAAATCGTCCCCGCGTCATCGGCCGACGTCTGAGATCTGGCGTCGAAGCTCTCACTACTCCGGGGCGACACGTCACTCCCGAGTGCCTGCGCACGCAGTGGGCGCCCCCGATGTGAACGATAAAGATAGCGGTGACGGACGACTGCGAAAATCGTGCGCTTACGACTACAGAAGCGCAATGTTAGACAGGATAGCGGTGATCATGATGCCACCTCGGAGGAGTTCGCGAAGGTGTTCTTGGCCCGCTGTTCCGGCGAGGGAATGCGTGCGCGTATCGAGACACCTGTGATGACTGTGAGCGAATGACCCGATCGAGAGCGGAGCACACACGCTGGAGCATGGGAATCAAGCCATTAAAGTGCAATGCATCTCGCAATCGACGTTCTGGTGATGACTCCTCATGATTCGTGTCATGGAAGGACGGCCTGCTCTGGCGCGAATGCAGGTGCGGAGTCGTCTCTGGCGCATCTAGTGCGCACCCGCAAAGACGTAGTGTTTTGATACAAGGAAGAACGAGATCGAAGCCGTCCGTCCGGAGCAAGGGAGACTTGAGTGGAATGGTGGAAGTGATATGACTGCACAGCCTGCAGGAACTCGCTGATCATTGCAGGGTTCTACGGGGATATTGATATGCGTACCGATCGGTACCTCTCGGACTTATTCGAGCAGTGACTGGGCGGCTGCGCGAGCCCGAGACTGACAATCAAAGGCGTTCTGCGGCTCTGCATAAGGCTGCACAAGACCGGCATCTTGAAGTGCAGATGACCGCATCATCCAAGAAGGGCGCGTGAATAATTTTAAATCCGGGACCATGTTGTCTAGAGCTTGGTAGACACTTGTAGCAAGGGGTGGTAAAGGCCGATCGGTGGTTCTTCATATGGTGCATCTATTCCACATTGAGAGAATGAGAAGTGATGCCACTCATCTTAGGATGCATGAAGAGAGCCGGCACCTCAACCACGCCGTGTCCTTCGATCTGTGTCTTTCAGAGTCCGCCGAACCATATTCCAGGGACGAGGACCTTGCTTTGGGCGAAATAGCTAGAGGTGCATGCACGAGACCAGCATGGACTGCGAGCAGACTTGATGAATGAAAGAAGACCACAATTTCGAGAAAGATGGAAGCAAAGTGGATTCGCGCTCACCGGAATAGTAGCCTCCCCTTAGCTCCCAGCGAAATGCGGCCACAACAGCTTTTGCAACCATGTGCATGATACGCCAGCTCGGTGAAAGCTGTCAGGGTGCATTGCATGACACTATCCTAGCGTCAAGGACAAGCGTAGCTTAGTTCGGAGGAGGTGCGATGCTCGAACCGCCTGCGAATCGTCGGTCGGACGCACAGCCTTCTGAAGAAGATCGTAGCAAGAAGCACTTCGCACCTCTCGAAGCGTGCGAGCGTCCCGACGAATCCGTAGGGCTTCTAGCCACTGAAAAACATGCACGGCTCTGCGGGGACATCCATTCCGGATCCCCCATGGTTTTGATGGAGGGCACGACGGTGCTCCGTCACCATGTTTGTTTGGATCGAGAGAGAGTTCGACATGCCATGCGTAGCGGTCGGGGAGCTCGGTTACGTTTGTGGCTGTTGGAGCCCCCTATGTCAATAGAATAAGGGCTTCAGTGTCTTCAACAGAAATTTCAAGCAGTCGAGGCTTCGAGGTCGCCCGCTGTTCGCCCATGCATTCGTATGCCGCCATGGCAGATCATGGGAATGTGCACAGCCCCCGGAAGCGTTGGTGGGCGGCGCTCAGAAGAGAGATACCGGTCAATGAAGGCAAACACTGAGAAATGTTATTAGTGATCCATTCGTAAAACAAATGCAAATGAGTGGATTGTAATGGAGTGGACGCACCGAAGGTGTTTCCCTGTTCATGTAATAAATCACTTCTTCTACTTCCATGATGGTGCTACATTTGGAAAACGATTGCATGGTTGTCGGAATGTCTGAGGGGCCACTGCAGCATAAGTGACTTGATGGTGTGGTATGCACCTGGAGACATGAACTAGAGGGAGCCCAGTATGTCGACATAGGGCTGATCGGAATTTGCTAGTAAACCACACATTGGAAGGTCAATATCTGGCCAATATCAGAGCAACATTAAACTAATAAAATACACGCCCTATACAATATCAGAGGCGTCATTCTGACCACTGCCAAAGTATTCGTTCTCAAAGGGCGTCTGCGGAGCATCAAAGTAACTGTGTCAGATACCCGTTTACTGAGCTTACCGCTTGCCTAGTTGAATTGTTTACCACTCTAACAGAATGATGCAACTTTCGTACATTGTTGACATCGTTGTATCTTCCCAGACTGTATAAGTCCATGTCAGAGTCGCTTTGGTTTTCCGATGGTGGAGGTCGAGGAGAAAGACGTTTCGGAGCGCTCATCATCATGTCAGCTCAGGAACGCCCACCTTCGGCCCGAGGCATCCACTTCGAATCCGGCACAGAGCACTTTTGTATCTGTTCCCTATACACATCTCATCAATGTTTCGAGGAATGCATGCTATAGGGCCTAATCATTATTCGTCTGCGTTCCCTCCCTTATCCTCTCCAACACGCCAACACTGTCCACCCCATCCGCGTTTGTCGAATGCGCCAAATCCTCATACTTCACCGTGTCAGCGACCGTCTGCAAAGCCTTTTGCCTCACAGACAACACGGCATCCGTGCCAAGTTGGACCCTTAGCGGCGGATCCGGCAGAGAAGCGATTTGCATTATCGCGAGTGCGGCCTTGCTCGGGTCGCCCATGAAAGGACTCTGTTCGACCAGCCTCCGGAACTTGACCGATGGTGCATCCAACCGATCGTACTGTGCGGGGAGGGGAATGGCGACCATCGAGCTCCTCGCCCATTCTGTGCGGAAACCGCCCGGCTGGACGATGACTCCTCGAATATTCCACTCGGGGACCATCTCCTTTGTGAACGCTTCCGTGAAGCCCTCGAGCGCTGTCAATTGACATTGACATCGTATGTAAGCGTGCATGATACGATAGGATGCTTGTATACGTACCGAACTTTCCAGCGCAGTAGTAGGCAAGGGTGGCGTTCCCGATATATCCCCCAACAGATGTGATGTTCAAGATGCGCCCGCCGTGACCGGGCGGGTTCAGATCGCGTAAAAGTGGAATGGCCTGCCAAAGTCCCCGGTCAATGAAAGCACAACGATATGTTCGACAAGGACAGAACCTCCTTCGTGACGTGCACAGCTCCCCAAAATAGCGTCTCCACGATCCTCCTCGCCTCGGCCTCTGGCGTCCCTTCGATCTCGCCCTGGATGCCGTACCCGGCGTTGTTCACGACCACGTCGAGACGACGGAAGTGTTTTTTCGTGATCTCGAAGGCTGCCTTGATCTGCTCTTCGTTCGTGACGTCGAGGGGCACGACGAGCAGTTGGGACGGCATGTATTGCTTGGTCAACTCAGAGAGGGCTTCAGGCCTACGTGCCGTGGCAACTGCTCGTTCTCCTGCAACAAGGACAGCCTCCAGAAGGGCCCTTCCCAGACCCTGGTTGCTCCCGGTAACTAATAAGTGGCGAACGGAAAGGTCGGCGCTGTAGACTCGTGGAAACAATTTGAGTACTCACTAAACCATACACGGGTGTTGTTGAGGTTATGCTGCGCTGAAGAAGACATGATCAGTGAAGATATGTCCAGGATCTAGTCGATAGCGACTTTATGCGTCCGCGCAGTGCTGATCGTTTATACTGATGGAGGAGCGCAAGAATCCTTCTCCGACCGGGCAATCTTGTCGTTAAATATGCAATGCACTCTGCCAATTAGGACAGAGCGGCGATGTGATTTAAACTTTGCAGACACTGAAGGGGGTATGCAAAGCGACACATTCTGATCTCCAAACCCGGTCGGTATTTGGTGTAATCCCGCATCGGGCTGAGGGGTGTCACTAGGGATGCGGCGGAAACCAAAAATACGCCAGTTGGTCCTCGGACATGCCTGTCTCGACTCAGATTTTCTGACGCATCGTATATTCGGTCAGTTGTTTCACCGCAAGAAAACTGAACAAATACTCACGGAAGGTGCTGCAGCATGAATCGGCGCTGCAAAGCAAAGCTAGAAGTACTACAGCAGTACCATACTGAGCATAGGTATCCTGGAACATGCAGGTTGGTTTGTGCTGTGAATTCAGCTGTGCTGTACGGGAAGTAAGAGCGAAATGATCAAGCAAATTCAAATGGTCAAGAGGATGGTTCGGATTCAACGCAGCCGCAAGGCTGTGGAGGGCGACGGTCTATAAGCGGCCGTCGCCAGCACAACGCCAGGAGCAAGTAAGTGCTAAGTAGAAGCCGGACTTCAGCCTCTACCCACCTTTGACCTCTACGTCTACCTCTGTCGATTTACTCTCCTTGGCAATGGCATGTTCCTGATCACCCGATGTCCCCGATGCACTCGTATTAATCTTGTATCCACGCCGCATTTCGGTGCAAAATGTCTAGCGCTCCCCCGTAAGCCCGACTCCGACTCCGACTCCGCTGCTCCCTTCAAACAACGCTGACATGTGGTACCATAGACTAGCATCAGGTCTAACGTATGTAGGTACAGGTAAGTACGATGCCGACCTAGTACATCACAGACATGACCTTCAACAGGGCTCATAAATCTGCCGACCAAGGTGCACTGGCCATTTACTTCAAGTTCAGAAGGAAGTGGGATAACTGGGCCTGCCAAATCGTCACCGGTTCTTCTGATGGCCCCACAGGCACGGCTCTGGATTTGTTGTATCCGACATGACCGGGGGATGGGTCGCCAAACATGATCTACACATGTCGTTCCACGAGACCGTCCTCGCCTTATTAACCGAACGGGCTGCGAATCCACCCTCTTCGCTCTTCTGCTTCCCCCCATCACGGTGAGTTGTTTCTCTTCATGCGCATAAAGTTTTCTCATGGAGTGGAGACGTGCCAGACACCCTAGATACCCATGGTTGGCACATTGTTCGACATCTTCCCCTTCCCTGGCCTCGCCTCTTCCCTACCCATCGCGGACCGCGCCAACCTCGTCGGGCTAAGTGACGATCAATTGCGAGCGTGGTCTTCAGCCAAGGCAGACGAGTATCGTAAATTTGCCCTCGCTCTGCTCTCGATCTACAACGCCGTCGCACCCATTCATCGCCTCCCTGTCGAAATTCTGTCCAGCATCTTCGAAAGGTGCTGGACCAGCCGGAAAAGCTTGAGCATTGGCCACGTTTGTCGCCGATGGCGTTCCGTGCTGCTTCTCACCACACAATTCTGGGCAGACGCAGTGGCACATGAACGGTTTGCTCCAAGCGTCCGCTCCATGGGCTACTTGCGAGCCGCGCTCGAGCGATCCGCTCCCCGGAATGTGGAACTGTCCTGCTCCCGTTTCTGGTCGGGTTTCTCCCGCTCAATGGTCTCTCATTCTGGGAGGACTATGTCCCTCACGGTTACCGTCGGTGACGGCAGCCAGCTCGTTGCGTTGTGGAACTGTCTCACCTCCGGAATGCATCAGCTTCGGGCCCTAACAATCACGTTCAACCTCGACGACGATCCAGACTACCGCTCGTGGACGTCCGATCCAAGGCTTGAGCCCCTCTCTGCGGCTGCTGTCTCCCGCCTTACGCGAGTCACCGCGCCTGCCGTGCTGCTTCCCAGCTTCTCAATCCCATGCTTGCAACACATCATCCTCACGAACATGTGCGGCCGCTTCAGCCCGGAAGGCCGGTTAGCGAGCCACGAAGGCCTCTGCCAAGCCCTCGCCATCTGCTCCGCGAGCCTAGAATCCCTCGTGCTACTCAACGTCGCACCACGTGCCTACGACTCCCCCTCCCCCTCCCCGTCCATCTCGCTCCCTGCGCTGCGCCACCTCCGCATCGAGGACACTGCGCGGCGGTGCGCGCTCGCCCTCTCGCATATCGCGTTCCCAGACTCCACGCACATCAACTTCACAAACGTCGACAACGGCGCGCTATGCGCGACGCTCCCCATCGACTCCACCTCGGTCAACGCGCACCTGAGCGCGACGGACCGCGTCGCGATCCGCAGCAATGCCGACGCGACCTCAGTCCACTGCCTCGCCGGTCCTGACGGGCACGAGCTCCTCTGCGTCTCCTTGCGGGCATCAGGCGTGGGCTGCGCCCCGACGACCTCGTGCGGCTCTTCCGCCAAGGGGCGCGCGTCACACATCTCACTGTCGCAGGATTGGACGGGCGGGACGTGCCAGGGGTTGAGTTCCGCGCGTTCCCGCATCTCGTGCGGCTCGACGTCAGTGGAGAGATGGTGGGGTACATCCTGCAGAACCTCGCACGGAGGGACGACGAGGCAGGCGACCTGGACGGGGTCCGAAGACTAGGCAACGTTGTCTGTCCGGGGCTCGAGACACTCGTGGTCGACTTCCACTTCGCGCAGGGGACGCTCAAGGGCGAGTTGGGCACCGCGCTGAGGGATGGCGACTTGTCGGCGGTCGAGGCTGACCTTCATAGGCGGTGTACGGAGCTCGTTCGCACTCTCTCGCAGAGATCGCACATGGGGGGCTCGAATATAACGCGATTGGAATTTGGGTGCACGGAGCAGGGTTGGCCGGTTGGTCCGAATGAACACAAATGTGCCCCCGCGCTGCAAGTCAATCTACTAGGTTCGAGCTGGGCGTCCTGGCGGCCGGTCGTAGAGCCGTTGGAGAAGTTGGTGGACGGCCCCATTGTTTTCACTGGCTACCATTTCTTCCAGGCTTCAGACCAGCGGAAGGTGCAATAGGGTTCCGACTGTGCGCAGTATATTCGACTTTCGCTGCACGTTGCTGTCGCTCATAACCGCAATGACGTGAGGTAGAAGACTGTAGGATATGATATCGAGGGCGTAATAGTACAGGAAATAGATACAAAAGAAAAGGTCCATTTGTCCGTAAGTCCGTAAAGCAGGTCCGATGTCTATCATCCGCAGATGATGAGTGATTCTCCATAGCCATCAGGCTCTCTTGGAGAGGCAGCCGACTCGCGCGACACGAGGTTTACGGCGAGGTTCGGGTAAATGCAAGGGAACGCTGGCGGCAAGAGACCGTAGCAGGTCTGGCCCAGGTATGTGCGTCCTGCGCGAGGTCGAGGGACGCAACGATGTCGACGATGGCGGCCGTGACGGGTCATACGAGCGGGATGGTACCGCGCTGGCATGAAATGATGGTGGTGGTAAGGCTCGCGATAAGCAAACGGGACGCGTCTACAGCCCGAAGAACCTCTTCAAACTGGACTTGGAGGTCTTCCTCTGTGCGGTGCGCTCGCTCTGGGGGAAGAGCGCCTGGCGCGCGTCCTCGTACACGTTGTGGGCGTCGCGCGGCGACTGGGCGGATGCGAAGAGCGCGAACGCGTTAGGTGCGGAGGGTGCGACGGGGAAGAAGCCGTAAGCGGGGGTGCTGGTGGAGAAGGACATCTTCGATAGGACTCGGAGGATGAAAGTCGGAGTGGGTGGTGTGAGCGAGCAGGACGTCTCTGAGTGTCGAGAGGTCGCTGTAAGGCTGGCTGATGATGGAGACATTGCTTCCAGCATGCACCTCATATATACTAGGCAGAATCTCGCGGATTGCTAGCAATTGCGAGCCTGCGGCGATGCGGATGGAGGAGGAGTGTCAATCGTCGAGCTCCGGGCGGTTGCGCACACAGAAAGTTCCCGTTCATGGCAAGTGTTTGCGTCAAGGAAAATACGACCACATAACAGCGAGCTGTTGCCATGATACACGTCGCCCACAGATACATCTCACTGATCCCAGTGTATAGCGAGCCAATGAAGCTGGAGGACGAGGTCTACAATGACGGGGATAAGCAGCAGGGTCAGGCAGGGATCCGGTAGACGCCAGACAGCGCTGTGTGGTAACCCATGGTGTACAAACAAACCAATGCGGGCGCTTGTGGGACAGCAGCTCGCATTCCGAAATCTAGTAAGTATCCAGTCCGTTCTCGGTGCTGAACCACAAGCAATGCGGTCACCTCTGGACCTTGCGCAACGAATTCGACTAGCCGACCGTTCACAGTCAAGAAGATACAACTCAACAAACTCAGGACAACCCGAAACTCCTTACACGCCAACAACACGCGCAAGCCTCTCGAAGTCAGGCGTGCCCAGACCAGTAACGGGATCCCAGCCCTCCCTCGCCGGGAACCCGCTCGTCTTGCACCCGGGATTCGACCCGGTTGTGATGTCGTTCAGCGCAGCCTCCCCTGCAGGTGAGTACAGGAGAGGATTGAGGAACCCTAGCGGGGGCCTGCCCTTGGCCAGGAGCCGGTCGTTGAGCAGCGCGACGACGGACGCAAACACAGGCGATGACGCAGACGTGCCGTTGATCAGGCGCTCCTTTCCCCCAACCACGATCTTGAACGCAACGCCCTGCGCGGCGACGTCGGGGAACGCGCGGCCCGTGGCATTGTACAGCCCCTTGTGCGTGCTCCCGAGCCCGGCGAGGTACTCGTGGACGGCGGGGGCCTGGTAGGCGGGCATGCTGAAGACGTTCGAGAAGCCCCCGCCGGAGAGCTCGGCGGCGGTCTCGGGCACGCTGCGGGATGCGCCGACGGAGGTCACGTAAGGGCAGCCAGCGGGGAAGGTGGGGATGAACTTCTCGCAGTCATTGGTGAACCGCGTGCCCGACACACCGCCGTCGCCTGAGGCGAAAAGGACGGACACGCCGCGGAGACCGAGCTGCAAATATGAGTCGCAGAGGTGGCTGTGGGAGGGGCGAGTAAGTGGATGCCAGCTGGCATTGGAAGAGGGGGATACGTACTGTGCAAGTTTTGGGGAGACTTTGTCCTCCCGAAAGCCATAGGAGGTGGTCAGGACAGCCGGAGGGCTGTCCTGGTCGAGGAGGAAGTCGGCGAGATCAAACCAGGCGTCGATGGTACTGTATCCCATGGAGATGAACACCGTCGGAACACCGGTAGCAACCCCGACAGTGTACTGAATATCGAGGTTGGCCTCTTCACCCGCCAAGCCGGGTTTCTGAGGGTTGGACCCACCCTTGACAGTCTCGAGGGTGAAAGTCGTGTTTGACGGGATGTCGGGTCTGTATTGGCTTAGGAAAGCCTGTCCACACACAGCAAATCAGCCTGGATAAATCGCTTTATGTTGATATATTTCAAAGGTTCGTACCTGAAGGTCCGCCCGATTGGCGTACTGCTTGAGGAAGCCGGCAACAGCCAGCCGGTTCAACGTTTGATTAGTCGCGGCGTCTTCCGGGATGTTGTAGATGGCTTGCAGGCAAGCAGGGGTGATATAGTCCGAGCACGACGAGGAGAAGGGTCGAGCAGGAAAGCTTTCTAATACGTTTGTGCTCTTTAAGGGTGCCTGGAAGGCTGGGAGGGGGCCCGCCGGGTCGGGAAACGTGATTGTAGGGTGGACAAAGTCCAGGTGGCCTTGCAGTTCGGCTGGAATCGAGTAAGAAAGCGTACGAACGGCCTCTGCACCGGTCTCTTCGTGTCTGAAGACGGAGAAGTCGGCGGCGAAGAGCTCGCTGGCCTTGCTGACGGAGACCTCGAGCAACAGCCAGTCTCCGGTAGCAGAGTCCCTTTTGGCGGAAATGCCATTTTCTTCCAGCCATGCGTTCACCGTGTCGACGCTGCGCTGAGCAGGAGCAACGAGCTGATGGACCTGTGGAACGGACAAAACACTTCGAACCAGCGTCTAGGGAGGAACGGCCACGAGATCTCACCTCGGACTTAGAGAGGTACTTGCCGTAGTTGGGACTCGCCGGCGTGCTGACGTCGTAGAGTTTGCGCTCAAGCTCGGCGGCATTTCCCCTTGGCAAGGCGAGGTGTAGCTGAAGAGTTTGGTCAGGGTCTGCAGGGCCGGCGTGAGAGAAGCTACTAGGAGGGGCATCGAGAGCCTCGTGGAGTTTGAGGCTGTGGGTGGTGGGCTTGCCCAAGGCAACGGTAAAGAGGGAGGTGAGAAGATATCCGGAGGCCTTCATCGTGGACGCCTCGAGTACCAAGGAGCGAGCTCAGGAAGAATCTGAGTGTCTGACCACGACATGGACATGGAGAGGCTTTATGCCTCACCAGCATGGCATATCACTACACATCAGCGACTCGGATGAATGTTAGAAGATAAACACGGAAATGTGGCGGCGGGGAGTGGCGACGCCGGGTTCGGCGATATACCTCTGCATCCCATTCATGTGCCATGTCACCGATACTCGAAAGAAGTGGGTGTTCTGCGACGGTGGTTAGAAATACCGTAGCGAACAGACACGCCGGAGGAATGTTCAAAGGCGGGTGGGTATGAGACCCGCCATGTTGGCATCGGGAGGTGGGGTTTCCGGGCCCAACCCTGAATCACATCTTGATGAACTGCCAAAGACCCTGGCTATACGAGACTGGAGCGACTGGTGGAACAACTCCAATACCAATAAAATGCGAGTCAATGCTTTTATGAAATAATGTCGAATGGAAGCATTATTGGAAGTACACTCACAGATCTGTGAAAACTCTAGTACAGAGGAAACGTAGACTCGGCGGCAGTTTGATATTGAAAGGGGGAAGACGCCGATCCAGAATGTTTATCCTTGGCCAGAAAACAAAGCAGAGTACCTGTGAGCAAGAAAAGGAATATTATCACTGGTGACAGGGTGGCAAGCCTGAGAGTGTCATGGCGCCGACGCGGCAAGTTCAACCTGACAGTGGAACTGTGACTGCACCACCTGAGCTACGTATGACGGTGTTCTGCGCGCCTCTCTCGCTCGCGTGTTGCACAGACGAGACTGTATCTTTCCATGCAGCTACTGTTGGAAAATCCGTTGGAGGTCAAGCTGCGCAGCGAAAAGCGAGTAGATTCTGGTTGTCCTGTACCGGTCGTCGTGGTACAGAGGACAAAAACATACAATCGCACATCGTATCGTACGTCAGGAACTCCCGGTAAGCAAGCGCTCGCTTGCCAAAAGGTCCATGTTCCAACAGCTACTTACCACAAGTAAGTACCATTTCGCATATCCGCAGGTCGATCATATCTGTCATTTACGTTGTATTGAATCTAGGAACATACGGGATCTTCGGTAAGCAGTCGTTACTCTGCGTCGTGTTAGTACTAAGTTGAACTCCAAGTCTCCCTCGGACTTGGAGCTAGAAAATGACCTTGGAAATACTAGGCTGGGTGATTCGCGATCATCAACTTTCTTACGCGTCATGGGACTAATGTATGAACCAGTGGTCGTCCAAGAAGGTACTTTCCATACAAACCCGAATTTGACTTCCTGCCAGTCATCAACGTGTTGCCTTCAACTTCCGCCGGAGCCTATTTCCGGATCGGCATTCCGGCCGGTACCGATCGGACTTGAACGCCAGGCAGAGTCCCACTGTGCATGCCTAATTTCTCCTCTACTCACTTTTACTTTCATTCAGCACCCATGTGTCAGTAATGTCTCCCCTCTCCGGTGCCCCCTGTCCCATACCCCAAGGATGTCAAAGAAGATGACCTTGAACGCACCGCTCGGAGAATAAGAAGCGGCCTTCTGTCAATATAAAGGCCAAATGGCGGGGTCGGTGAGACTCATCGTCGACTGAACCACACTCAGACACACCTTCGCCAACAATGTCTAACTTCGACAACACCCGCGTATGGTTCAGTGAGTGCTCAAGATATTGTCATGCGGCGACCACGCTGACATCATCACCGGTCACTTAGTCACAGGCAGCAACCAGGGGCTCGGAAGAGCCGTCCTGGATGCTGTTCTTGCCGTGGGCGAGCGAGCAGTCGCCACAGCGCGTAGGCCTGAAACCCTTTCCGAGTTGACCAAGCAATACACGCCGTCCCAACTGCTCGTCGTGCCCCTCGACGTCACCAACGAGGAGCAGATCAAGGCTGCCTTTAAGGCCACGAAAGAACGCTTCCATCGTCTCGACGTGGTCGTGAACAACGCCGGGTACGGCATCCAGGGCGAGATCGAAGGGACGCCAGAGGTCGAGGCGAGGAGGATCATGGAGACGCTGTTCTGGGGAGCCGTGCACGTCACGAAGGAGGTTCGACCGCTGTTGTCGGACATGTCGTGTCCTTCATTGACCGTAAATGTTGGCAGGCTATCCCGCTCCTGCGCGACTTGAACCCGCCCGGCCACGGCGGCTGCATCCTGAACATCACGTCCATCGGCGGATACGTCGCGAACCCGACGCTGGCGTACTACTGCGCTGGAAAATTCGGTGAGCCCGTTCACCCCATCCCCCGTCATTCTCCACCCGATTCACCTGTCCATATACATCTGCAGCGCTCGAGGGCTTCACAGAGGCCCTGTCGAAGGAACTCGTCCCCGCGTGGAACATCCGCGCCGTCATCATCCAGCCCGGCGGATTCCGCACAGAGTGGGCCCGCAGCTCGATGGTGACGGTCCCGCTCCTGTCCGCGTATGACCGCGCCGACGCGCCCTCAGTAAAGATCCGCGCGCTCATGCACCAGAACGCCGACCACACGATCGGCGACCCGCGCAAGGCTGCGGCCGCCCTCATGCAGGTCGCGGCGATGGCGGACCCGCCGTTGCGCGTGCAGCTCGGCACGGACGCGGTGGTGATGGCGCGGAGCCAGGCACTGCGGACGGCGCGGGACACGGACAAGTACGAGGAGCTGGGGCACTCGACGAACGCAGATGGAGTCGACAAGGACCAGATAGGCGCGTTCATCGCCGCCGCGGCAACGGTGGCGAAATAGTCTGAGGTTGAGCTCGGAGTGGGGTGGGGGTTTCCAACTAGCCAGTACAATCTCAGTCTCTACGTATCCGCCGAGAAATACCGATAGCTTCTCGAGCGGCTCCACGATCGGCCGTCAGGACGTCCACTCCGAGCCGAGTGGGTCGAGTGTGCTCTTGCGTCCGCCCGCGCCATCCGACCAGCCCTTCGTGTCAACCGAGTGCCCATCTCCGAACGGAGCGAAGGGACATGCTCGAGGTAGGCACACCGCTCGCGGAGGTCAGCATCGACCTGGGCGATGTCCCCGTCCCTCAGCGCCTCGGCCAGGCCATCGATGCGCCTCGGAGCCCCGTGGACGAAGTCGGCCACCAGCACCTTGAGCTCCGGACAGACAGCCGCCGCGCTGGCACCAGCGCTCTCGCCGCCCAGCTGGCGAGCGAGGCTATTTAGGACAACATACGCTGGCCCGCCCCCGTGGATCTCCGCACGGACGAGGTGGGGGAACGCACGCCACTCCACGATGGCGTGCATGTCCAGGCGGCTGTGGCCGGTGACCGTGAGCTGCGTGACCGGCGCTAGGTCATGGAAGAACTGGTAGACGTCGCGGGGCCACAGGCTGTCCGACGCTCGGGGTCTGACGTCTGGGGATCCGACATCGGCGCGAAGGTGCGCCTCCGAGTCGTCCCGTGCGTAGCAGTGTCCGAATCTGCGGGACTGACAATCGCCACGCGATCGGTGGTGCTCAAGGCGGACTGGACGGAGGCGGCGCTGGGGCGAGTGGTGAGGCACAGGCCGAGGCCGTCGATGTTCGCGCAGTGGATGCGGGCCGTGGGCTGGAGAGTGAGGCGGAAGAGGAGGAGGTCGCAGCGGCGCGCGACGTCCTGGACGTGCAGGTGTCGCAGTGCGGGCGGGAGGGCGAGGGGAGTCGTGGTGTGGAAGAGCCACGGCGTCGCCTCGTGGAGGGATAGAGTGTCGAGACGTGGGGCACAGAGTGCGAGTGTTTTGAAGAATGAATGGCTTCCGAGTCGGCCGTCTTCATACTCACGTGTGATCGGGTTATACAGGGTGGCGTGCGGGAGGGAGGGAGATAGAGGCTGGGGAAGAGCCTGACGGGTGCCGAGACCCAGGTGAGACGAGGGAGGGCGGTGGGCGACACACAGGGAGAGAGAGAGGGGTTCGCCCGGGGCTTTGATTATCCATCGACAGTCGCCTTCGTCGAGGGTTATGATCAGCGCCGCGAGACAAGGCATTCCGGAGTTGAGACAGCACCATAACGGCGAGAGCACCTCGCTGGCAACACACGTAACCTCAAGGGACACGACTTTCGCGGCGTGGAGGGCGAGGCATTGAGGGACGTCGGTCGAGAAATAGGAAAACGATGGCTCCACCATGCGAGGCGCAGATCGCTGAAGCATAGCTTCTACTAGGTATCCCATGGAGCGGTCTACCGGAGTGAATTTGCTGTCGTTGACTGCATCTGCATCGGCCCAGAATCGTTTGGTATCGAGCAGCACGGCCATCTGCGACATACATGGCCAACACGAAGGCTTTCGCGGCCCATCCAGCATTCCTGGAAGATTGTCGACAGGATCTCGGCGGGAAGATGGTGGATGGGCGTTACGGCGTTGTAGATGGAGAGCAGGGTTCGGGCGAATGTGCAGTATTCCTCCACCCTTGCCGCGGCCCATGCTTGGATGTCATTATCGGAGAGTCCTATGAGGCTGGAGCGGTCAGAAATGGGTAAAGAGGACGCCAGGTAGGAGACGATTGGGCTCGTAAGTCGGTCGTCCAGTGCTGGTAAGGTCGTAGTACCAGCCATGAGCTTGAGTGTTAAGTATCGCAGAACCTGTCTCCAAATAGATGAGTGAAATAATTCAGCACAATCACTTCTACTCACTGTCAGTATGTACTAGCCTCCGATATCAATCTTCCTGCCAGGAAAATTTGGGTGTCCGCCCGTCACTCCGCTCGAAGAAAAAGTGGCCAGAAAAAGACAGAAATTCATGGGACACGAATCGTAGCTCAATCTGACCTGGTACACTACTCTTACCTGCACATAGAACATCTGTGGATGACCTTTACACTACCTAGAACAAGTTCAAGTTAAAAGGAGAGATTCCTTCCGAAGGTTGCCACCTGATTGAAGTTCCGAGTCTGCCGGGGGGCGGCCTACGCCCGGCTCGAGACGCGCTCCACGTCCTGTACATAAAAGCCTACTATCGAGATGGGTTTAATAGTGAGCCAGCATCTCAAACATGATGTTGTGCACTCACCGATGTTTCTAGAGGCCAATTTGGAGGCCTGGATGCTATCTGGCTGTGGTGAAACTGTGTCTGTACGTTCCGCCTGCCGATTCAGCTGCCAAACAGTACCACATAGCACCAAACAGCAACTTTCAGCACCCCACGTGTTCTCGTCTTCCTCGAACCATCGCTCGCGACTTTTAGCATAGCTTCTTTTGCTCCCTCTCACCTGGAATGCCTTTCGACACATTTTACTGTGTCTGTCGGGATTACTTCGCACCGGTGTGTTGGATTGATTCGAATGAAAAGAGTGCCAGCCGATCCCTGTCCCGCTGCGCCCTCGTGTGAACAGCTGCCAGTCTCCACCACCTACATGCTGCCATCGAAATCCCCTCGCCCCAGGCGTGCGAGCTGCTCGTCAGGAAAGTTCTCCGCTCCAACGAAATGCATGACTCGGAGGGCGCGGGCATCCGACTCGGCAGGACGGACGGTGGTGTCTAGAACTTTGAAGGCGGGTGGTGGGAGATGTTCAGTACATGTTCCCTGCTCTGCGCACTCGACCGGTCCCAGTCGCGGTGACTTTGATGCTCTCAAGGTTTACCATATGCCAGTGCGAACACTGGCGGACAAGTACTACTTACTGTGCTAGTACAACTTGAAGTGTCGTGATGCCCGCTGCTAAACTTGTTGAATTACCTTATCATTTCAACCCACTCGAATGAACGAATATGATACGCAGTCTGAGAGAGCTGGAGCGCGTCTGAGTCTGAGTCTCACAACCGGGAGTGTGGGCCCCGACGAGATCTGTGCGACGCGGCACAACTTCAGGGTCGCGAACCGTCACGGGGTCGCGTGATCGTGACGAGACGCGGTGTGGGAACTTTCGGGGACCGACTCGGGCCTGGACTTGGTGCCGAGCGTCGTTCTCGTCTTCCGTCTTCGTCTTCGTCTTCTCACTGATTGACTTTGGATACTCGGCCTCCTTGTCTACCCTCGCATTCCCCGTTGGACGCTGAATAGCGTGGCGACCAGCCATGCCAGCTCGATCGTCGAGCCAGTGAGTGCCATCCCCTATCCCCGTCATCGCATGTACTCACCTTCCGCAGTCGGAACGAGTTCTCCACCAGGGAAGACGACTATCTCGCGCAATACATAGCCAAGTACAATCCACAACGCGACGGGCGGACAGGCAACAAGCTCTACCAGCGACTGGTCGAGAACGTACGTCCTTCCGTCTTCTCATATGCCCCTCCCCCCATCCTCATCATCATCGTCGTCGTCGTCGCGCTTCTTGTCTGAACTCGGTCCTTCTGCCCCCTTTCTAGGCCGATGGCAAGTGGCCATGGCACAAGCGCCACACATGGCAGTCTTGGCGCGAGCGATATCGTACCGACCAGGCGCGGTTCGACAGGCGCATCGCGAAGCTCCTTCTGACGAAGTCTGCAGCCAAGTCGAGCGGTAGTGGGCCGTCAGCATCACCTGCCCCACCTCCACCCCCAGCCAATGTCCAACCCCGAGCCCGAGAACGAACCCCGGAGTCGCCGCCGCTGGAGAAGCGGGAGCGCGTGCCGTACACGATGGACGACGACGACAACCTCGCGGAGTACCTCGCGGCCAACTCGCTGTCTCGCCAGGGGCGGCAGGGCAAGAACTTGTATGAGGCCATCGCGGACGTGAGTGTTTTCCCTCCACCATCCCCCGTCCATCGTTCGCGCATCTGCCGTGGTTGCTTGCTTGGGATACGAGTGGAGGGCGACAGCTCCGGCACACACGCATGGCTGCCATTGAAAATCTTAACCCCACTTCGGTGTATGCGTGTGTGGGCTGGCTATATGCGTGGGTAGACCCTGGATATATTGCCAGAACTCGGTGCATAGGTGGGCCCCTTGGTTGGGAATGCTCACGAGATAGTTACTTCGTGAGGTGAAGATGATGCATTGTACTCTATGTGTCCTAGACGATTTCTTAACCTTTTCCGAGACTTGCGGGGTGGTTCAAACTGGTCTCGAAGCCCACGCTGTTGATGCAAGGAACGAAACAGGGGATACAAGGAGTCGGAGAGAGAGAGGCGGTTGATGGCGTATAGATGGGCACCAAAATCGGATCCTCCTCCTCCTCCTCCTCCTCCTCGCCCACAGATGAGGCTCAGGCTGACTCGCAATATGGGTCGTCGCAACGCGCATATCAATTCGAATCTGTCGTCTATCTGCCGCCTCATTTCTCGGCTCCCTACGGGATTATGGGCCGGAGATGTTGTGTCGCATTCTCCTCCTTCAGTCGCTTTACATATGCGCTGGCAACTTCCGAGTAGGTTATACGGCCACCAGGACTGAGTGTGGTCAAGGTCGGCAGCCTTTCTACGACATCGTCGGAAAGCTCGTGACTAGCAATGTCCTGCGGCGCAATGGTTAGTGTAGGTCGCATGATGCGCGCCGGCAATGGACGTACATGAGAAGCAATAGCTA
The DNA here is from genome assembly GCA_022814645.1 of Ganoderma meredithae. Classification (NCBI taxonomy): domain Eukaryota; kingdom Fungi; phylum Basidiomycota; class Agaricomycetes; order Polyporales; family Polyporaceae; genus Ganoderma; species Ganoderma meredithae. The sequence continues at coordinate 72,766 of JAKLMY010000118.1, forward strand.
TAGCACCTCAAGAGGTGCAAGCGTCGTCCATGCGCGCTGCCACCTGTCGCGCCGGGCAGCGTGGAGACAGATATACTTACTGCTGTACCCGAACCTTCTCTTCGCTTCCCAAGTGTCTGCTACAGCTTTCGAGACGTCCCCTATCTTCTTTTTTGGTTTTTTCTCCGTAATCTTCCGTCCCGCCTTCATCATCTCAACTATGTCGGGCTGACGAATGTCATGCGCAGGAACCTTGGGGCCAGCGGCACTCGTGGCAGTCCTGGCATGAGCGCTACCGGAAGAACCGAGACTACTTCGACCGGCGTATAAAGCGCATCCACGCAGTTGAGGACGGCGAGGACGTTGGCGACGAGGCCCACTTACCCCGTCCGCGGACCGTCGACGGGACGACGCGGTACTCGCTCTCGCAGGCCCGGGTGCATGTGAAGCGCGAAAAGGTGAAGGAGAAGGAGAGGGAGAGAGAGCAGGAGAAGAGGAAGCGGGCGAGTCGGGGCGACGAGAGCGCGGAGGGGCCCCCAAGGAAGAAGACGCGGGTCGAGGAGGAGGAGCCTGTGGCGGGTCCGTCGAGGTCAAGGGGGGAGGAGCCTGAGGACGGGCGAGTGCCTGAGAAGCCGGAGGTTGAGGTTGCTGCAGCGTCTGGTGCACACGATGAGGGACCGCAAGAGGAGCAGGCGGAGACAGGAGACGGAGTCCGGGACTCGGACGATGCTCAGGGAGGCGAGGAGCAGGTCGGGGAGGACCATGACCGTGAAGACGAGGCTGAGCTAGAGGAAGACGAACAGGATGGGCATGAGGATGAGGACGAGGACGAGGAAGAACTGAGCCCAGTCGGGTCTGATGACTACCGTGGCGAGATCTTCGACGAGCAGGTGCCGGAGAGCGACGCTGAGGGACAGGACGGATCAGACTCAGACCGCGAGCAGGAGGAGGCGGAGCTCATGCTTTCCGATGATCCATTCCCTGGCGGGCAGGACGTGGACGAAGCGCTTGGCGAGGATGCAGACAGAGATGTGGACATGGGTGGCGATGAGACGGTCGTGGGGGAGGGGTACGTGGTGCTTGGCATTCTCAGCTGTTGGGTCGCTATATGCGGCATACTAACTTTCCATTGCGTACCCAGAGACGTGCCGCTATCAGTCTCCGAGGGGGACGGAGATGAGAACCCCTTCGATGACGACTCTCCCCACGATGTCCATATCCCGGTGGCAGATGACGACGAGGCGGAACCGCACGTCTCAACCACCCCGCCGTCCGGCGCGTCGCCGCCCGCACGCGCGCAGAACGCGCGGATCGAGCACGACATCGACGCGCAGCCCGACACGCCCGAGCTCTCGCCCGCCGAGGACGCAAATGCGCGCCGGCGGCGCGAGCATGGGCACGAGCCCGCGCCAGCGCGGAAGCATGTGAAGCGCATCCTGCGGAAGCGCGGCGGGGACGAGGACTTCTTCGGCACACCGTCGACGTCTACGGCCGGAACAGTGCAGAACTCGCCCACTGCCCGCCACGTAGCCCAAAGGGCCACACACGCACACGTCGTGCGCGACAGCGCCGAGGAGGGCAAGTCTCCGCGGAGGAGGGAGCACGAGCCACCGCGCTTGGACGAGGGCGCGTGGAACACGGCGTTCACGGACGCGCGAGGGAGGTCGCGGGCGAGTCCTGAACGGCCGCGACGGTCGGGCGTGGATCTCGAGATTGGGGATGCGGAGGCTGAGGAGGATGGCGAGGGAGATGGAGACGGAGAAACAGAGGGCGTGGAGGAGGACGAGGAGGTTGACGCGGCGCCCCTGCAGTGGCCGCCTGTGAGGGGTGTGGCGAAGGGTAAGGCCAAGGGCAAGAGCAAGGAGGAAGTGGCCGCGCCAGCCACGCCCGCGCGGAGTGCGCGAGACAAAGGCAAGGCGCGCGAGGTCGCTGCGAGCCCGGGCGAAGGACGCGTCGTTACGACGGAGCACATCCTCAGTGTCAAGACTATCCGGACCGTCGAGCGACGTCCTGGGAATGCCCACCTGAGTGGTGGTGTTGCGGCTCCCGGCGCTGTACGCGAGCCGGCACAGGACCATCCGTCTTCGCCGCGGACACTCGTGCAGGAGGAGGAGGAGGATGTGGGTGTGGATGCGGATGTGAAGGCCGAGCCGACGCAGCGCCATCCGTTCAGCCAACTTGAGCCGCGTGGCGCTTTGGCCTCGAGAGCATCGTCCGTCTTCCCCCGGGTCGGTGGCGGGGCAAAGGATAAGGGTGGCCGGAAGGACGATATCGCGCGCATGCAGAGGATGCTCGCTGCTTCGCGACGTGCCGCCACCGAGGAGAAGGGGCAGGAGAAGGAAAAGGACATGGACGGGAATAGCGACGGCTTGCGGGAAGATCGAGAAAGCTTTATACGCAGGTTGGCGAACGGAGGGGGACCCGGGCGTGCAAGCGAACTGGGCACCCGGTCAACGTCAACTTGGAGGAGGTCCCCGGTCGGTACCACGGAGGACGTTCGTCGACGCGAGCAGCGGCTCGCGCGATTCCAGGAGCGCGAGGAGTCCTTGCGGGTCGCGGAGTCTGTCCCGCCGCTGCAGTCCTCTCCGCTCGCGCGCCGTGGCTCCAACCCTGCCGTTGGCGAAATCATACCTCACGCGTCGACGTCGCGCGGGGCGCAAAGCGTGCAGAACCCGCCAACGCGAGCTGTTGACAAGGGCAAGGAGCGTGCAGAACTGCCTCCCTCGGGCGTCGCAGGTGGCTACGGACAACATCCACGGCAGCAGACTACCAACCAACTTGGACGCGATTTCAGTCCCGCCCCTCAGGACCGGTTAAGTGTAGTCCGTCGCAACCGCCATGCTCCGCGCCAATCGCTCCCCTCAATGCCCTCATTCGCCCTCGAGGAAGACCCGTACCTGGCACTCGGCCACATGTTCCATCCCCCGCCGTCCGGCTCAGGCCTTGCGCGCGTCTACACGCTCCCCCCGCGCCCCTCCCACTCCCCAGCCGATCCGCCACTGTATGCGGCGCTCCCCGCACATGAGCGTGCGAGGGTGAAAGAGCTCGGGATTCAGTGCATGCTGGCGGCGATGGCCCGCAACCATGGGTTCGGGCTGGAGATCGTCAGGGGTGTGTGTGCGATGGCGGGCTCGATGGAGAAGACGGACTGGGTACTGCGGGATATGCGCGAGAGCGCGAACAGGCAGGCGAACGCCTCGTTGAGGAAGATGTTCACCGAGTCGGACAGGGAGGAGAGTGGGGAGGCGTCCGAGGAGGATGGGGCCGAAGGGGAGGACGAGGACGAGCTGCCGCCGGAGGAAGACGGAGACGTAATGGACGAAGGCCTTCCCGGCTCCAGCTTGGAGGCGGACGAGGGCGACTCGGCAGAGGTCGAAAGCGTACTCGGCGAGGACACGAATAGCTGGCTGGACGACGCTCCCCATGCGGAAAGCAGCCACATCTGTGGCGGAACGTCTGAGGATGGCGAAGATGGCATGGATGTCGACGTCGACGTCTCGCACGTCGCGGGCACCTCGGCACGCAGGCCGTTCCGCATCAAGGTGCTTCCCAAAGAGCCCGCGCCGCCCGCGGCGTATTCACCCCCGAAGAAGACTAGAGCGTCGCACTTTATCAAGAGGTCGCGGAAGGCAGACCTGGCCCAGAGTGCTCAGCGAGGCCAGGAGTCCATGGAAGCCAGTGCGGACCCGTTTGCGATCGGGGTGAAGCCGGCAAAACCACGATACGCTGAGATACCCGCTGGAAGCATTGGGCAACTGTCGAAATATGGCGCGAAAGAATGGACGGATGTAGAGAACAAGTATGGCCCAGGCGCGGCGAAGATCATGATGGGGAAGGCGTTGGCGAAGCTCCTCCCCGATTATCGCCAATGAATGTGAGGTACATTCGGATCCGGACATATGAACGTATGGACTTCTTGCATGTACTCGTCCTTGTTGTCTGCTATCGTGTTATAAAATCGCTTTCTTCCATCCACACTGTTGAATTTCCGTTTCGCCAATGTTTCTGTACTTTTGCATGCCGAATTGATACCGCCTTATGGTCCCAGCCCAATAAAAACCGTTGGCGCGAACATTCGCCTTGGGGGGACATGCCGCTCACACCTGTCGAGACCTCTTGAACGACAGTAAGGCTCCTCAGCTCTCGATTGCAATGTCGAAAGCCATAACACCTTCGGGAAAAAGAAGCGGTGCATGTACACTCATTCACCAATACATAACCGCCCCAGTAGAAGACCGCCATGTGCAGACGAACGTACTACTATACTCTTCAACATTAGAACAGTGGTTCCTACAAGTCCCAAGAAATGGATCAGCGAGGTGAATTTTGAGATAGTGTCTTTTCAATGGAGCTCGACAACGAAGTTCGATTTGAACGGCATGTCCAAGGTCACGTCCAGCACCTCTGTCGCAGAGTCAAACGCAACCTTGTTAGCAGCGAGGGACTTGCCGTTCAGCGTAACTCTCTTCGGTGCGCTCTTCGTGTTCGCAAACCGCACACGCGACACGTTCACACCCGTCGCGTATCCGTACCAACCCCGCACGTCGAGTCGACCGCTCTCGTATGTGAACGACACGCTCGTGTGCGTCTGCGGGGCGACCGACACGCCGTCGTCGAGGTACAGCGAGCCGTGGGCGTGGCCGTCCGCGAGCGACGGCGCAACGACGAGCTCGAAGTCCGTCTTGTGCAGGGCCGTCGTCGTGTTCTGGCCCTGGGTGCGCAGAGGGAGGACGGCGCCGCCCATGATCGACACGGGGATCGACGTGAAGTTGACGTTCGTGAGATGGACGGATCCGCCGCCCGTCGTCGGCGCGAGCGTGTGGAAGTCGTAGAAGAGCTCGTGCGGGTAGTACACGTCCACGCTCGTCGAATTCTCGTCGATGACGGGGGAGACGAGCACCGATGGCCCGAAGAGGAACTGCGAGTCGATCGCGAACGTGGTGTTGTCCTTCGGGAAGGCATACCAAAGCGGGCGGAGGACGGGAGACCCGTCCTCCTTCGCCTGGTGGAACGCGGTGTAGAGGTAGTCGAGGAGACGGTAGCGCGTGTCGAGCGCGTTCCTGGCCGCCTGCGCGGTCGTCGGCCAGCGGTAGAACTCCTGGCTGGTCGCGGGCATGTCTGCGTGCTACACAGTACACAGCACACCCCAGTAAGCCTCTGCACCTGCACCAGAACAGCGCGCAGCACGGACACTCACGTTGCGCATGAACGGGTAGAACGCGCCGAGCATCGCCCACCGCGCACACAGGCTCTCCGTCGTGTTCCCCCCGAACCCACAGATGTCCGCGCCGACCATCGGGATCTGGTAGATGCCCGCCATGCCCAGGATGCCCGCAATCGACGACCTGTACTCGCTCCACTCGCTCAGGTTGTCCCCGAGCCACTTCCCGACCTTCGACCCGGCCCCGGCGAACGTCGAGCGCGTGATGACGAGCGTCTTGAGGCCTGGCCGGCGCGCAGACATCGCGCCCTGCGTCGCGGCCGACATCATATGCCCATAGAGATTGTGCGTGTCGTATTCGATCAGCCCGTTCGCATGCAGCGCGTCCGTGTATGCCGTCCTATCCGACAGCGCGCCAGAGCCAGCGTGGTTCGCAATTGCGTACGGGGGGCTCTGCACGTCGTCCCTTGAATGGTCGGGGGCCGAGGAGCGCTTCCGCTTGCTCGAGGGCGCCTCGCCGAAGATGGGCGCATTCGGGTCTGGGGGCGGCGAAGTGCGCGGGGGCGGGAGGTTCTGCTCCTTCGCCTGCGCAAACGGGTCCGTGCACGGGTAGTTGCAGAAGCTCGACGGCTCGTTCATGTCGATCCACACGCCGTCGATGTCGATGCCGCTCTCTGGGTTGTAGAACCGCTTGAACTCGTTGTTCCAGAAGCTGGGAGACAAGCGGGTCAGCGCGGGGACGTAAGATGTCCTGAGCAATCTGCGCTTACTCCTGGGCCTTCGGATGGAACCAGTCGGGGAAGACGGTGACACCAGGCCATACGGCACCGAGGAAGGGACTGCTGCCGTTTGCCGCCTTCAGCCAGACGTCGGCCGCCGTACCACGATCGAATGTTCCGTAGCCCTCTCCAGGGGCGTATGCGATAGCCGGGTCAGTCATCAGAACTGCATGGTCATTCAGTGACGGCGCAATTGAGCAACTACTACACGATCACTCACTGTACTTCTGGTCTCGCGCATGGAGGTAGTCGACGATTTCCCGCATGCGGTTGAGCGGGAAGTACTGGGGATCGACTGTGAAGACCCGGCGGCTGTCCATGTAGTCTGGAACGACGCCTGCAGTCAGACATAGCCGCGGCGATAATCCAGCGCCGTACATCGACCCACCAATGTCAGTCCACATGGTCTCCAGCGGGATGCCCGCAGCGGAGTAGTTGGTGATGACCTGCGAGACGTCAATATAGTCTGCAGTTTTGGTGAGCGATTCGAGCACGCAACAGGAAGCGAGAAACAACGCTCACTTGTGTAACCAAAGCGGCACTGGTGGAAGCCGAATGACCAGTACGGCACCTCCGCGGGCGTGCCGACAACATCCGCATACTGGCGCACGAGCTCGGTCGGATCGCTCTCGCTGCCCGCAAGGAAGTAGAAGTCCAGCACGCCGCCGATGACGTTATATTCGAGTGTTGTCCCTGTGCCCTCCGTGTCGTTCAGCTTGATGTCCATGCCGTTTGAGTTCAGAAGCAAGACGCCGTGTGTGCCCGTCGTGCGGTGCTCGAAGTAGATCGGGTGGTTCCCGTACAGGTTCTCGCCCTGCGGGAGCCCGTATGCATCGCGGGACCACATCGTGCGCGTGTAATTGTGCGTCGGGAGGCGGAACGAGTCTGAGTGCTCGCCGAGCCCGTAGATGTTGGCGTTCGCGGGCAGGTTCGTCTTGACGCGCAGGTACTGGGGCTCGAAGATGATTGGGTGCGAGGCGGTCGAGAACAGGACCTCTTGCGTCTTGACGCGGTAGATGGAGAATGAGAAAGGCGACTCAGTGTAGTTGAACCGGATGTTGGAGGTCAGAGGGCCGGCGGAGAGGTCGGCTTTGGGGCGGGCCAGCACGTTTTCTGGCACTTCATACCTGTTCGTGGCAGGGTCGGCGATCTTGACGTGAATACGATCCTCTGAAATGCGATGATCAAGCTACCCGTCCTTGGGTGTAAACACGTCGCAGGAAAAGAGGACTTACTATTCTCGTATGTAACCTCGAGTTTGAGCCTCTCGATGTCGTTTCCGAAGGCGTTGCAAGCTGTGCCGCTGAGGACGAGGTCGGCGGTAAGCTTATGTCCGTAGTTGAAGACGTTCTTCGCCTCGTAGCCCGGGCAGGCGTCGAGCACTTTAGGGTCTGAGTACGTCGCGCTTGCCAGTAACGCGAACTGAGCAAGGAGCGCGAACTTGAGCCCCGTACGGGGGTACATCGCTGGCGCAGGTGACAGCAGTGGGGGGTCGACGCGGAGCCGCAAGAGTGGTGCGAATGACAGTTCAGCTGATTATATAGCTGTCTCTGAACGGGCTCGCTTCCGGGATGCGTTTGTGTTTATGACCGAGGTCGCGGGGATAATGTGCCGGGGCCCTGCGCGGGGTCGCGTATTTTGCGTAGACACCACGCCGTGGCGTTCTTGGTGCTCACTTGACCGACGGGCACATGCGGCGGTGATTCTCCATCAAGCGTTGGCGTCTGATGCCAGTTGTGCGGCCCGCTATATAGTATACTGTGGTGTTTTACATGGTCGCTTGGAAGTTGGAACCCGCTTGAGGTCCGGTAAGTCGCCTATCGAAAGAATTGGGAAAACGGCGAGACGCCTTCAGCCATCTGCGGAACACCGCCAAGGAGTGCGGCAGGGAGCGCAAAGTCACTCCCTCCTGCACTACTCTCCCTAAAACTTCCAGAAAAGTGTCTGAAATTCAATTTCGTTTGACTTGTCGCTGGACCCCAGAAAGCACGGGAAATGGGCAGGAATTAGCTACTCAGGATAGCGCAGAAGAAAAGGCGCTGAGTAGGATCAGCTCGAAGGCGCCGCCCTCGGCTGCCGAAACGGGATTCCCGGGAAAATGGCGAGAATACCTTTTCGCAACCATAGCCAATGCCATAGCCATAGTCGGCCAGGTGGGGAATGCGACATTCTGCAACGTGGAGTGTTGGCACACTGGTAGTAGCTTGCGAGGGTTTCACCCCGGTGCCAGCTGGCCGGCGTTGGTCGGCGTCCACTTCTTTCCGGGATTCTGCATCGTAACAGGCGAGCATTTTGTCCCCTTGAGGGTCCTGGCGGCCTGGCACACTGCATCACCGTGCATCGACTTCAACTTACTGCACACCCATTATACCACGCAATTGGTTCTCTCTGTGTGGCTATAATGACCGTCATGTGTCACAACTTGTTTTCGTGGAACTTGCATGCTATTTGATGCTGCCAGAGGAGTGGAGACCGTGCATATATGGAGGCAATGGGAGAGACGACTGTGGAAGAGAAGAAACCAGAGCGAGGGTCGAACTCGGGGCATTGCGGCATGAGGGTATGGACACAGCCAATCAACATCGATATTAACTCAAAGAGTTCGTTGTCGCATGGTGCTATAGTGTAGTGGTTATCACTCGGGATTTTGATTCGTGCATAGCTTTCCCGAAACCCAGGTTCGAACCCTGGTAGCACCTCCCTGAGTCACTATGTCTTTTGCTTTACGCAATGCACTGTAGTTTCAACACACTGCGACAGGATGACATTACTGAGGTCCTGATCCCAGTGTGTCTTTTCTACCTATACACAAGGCTTTCAAATTCAACTTTTCTTAGATGAGCATTTTTTCAGATTTCAATGCTCCATCTGAGCTGCTGCTGGTAAGTGGTCATAGCCAAGGAACATATTTATACTACTGTTATCACTCAGGGATGGCTGTAACTCTTGTTCCTTAGATACAACTTGCTCTTCTCCAACTAACCAGATGGCTGCATCCCTCGACACATGTCTCTTCTGTGACCTTGCAACCTCACTCCCAATTGCCGACTCGGATTGCATTAGCCTGGCCGGACTTAGTGACAGTGATGTTCGAGCATGGTTGGCAGCCATGGTAGATTAATACCACAGAATTGCTCTTGCCTTACTCTCCATCTACAATGCCATTGCTCCAATTCACTGCCTACCTTTCGAAGTCTTGTTGAGGATCTTCAAGATATGTTGGAAGAATCGCAAGAGTGTTCACATCAGCCACATTTGTCATGACAAAGTGGCAGTCAGTCCTCCTTGAGACCTCTGGATTCTGGGCCACTGCTGTCAAGTGTGAGCAGTTTTGTGTCGATGATTGCTCAGCAGGCTACTTAGGAGAGATGCTGGAATGATCCATGCCCTAGGTCATCAAACTGTCATTGCACCACTTCTCACGGAGCATGTCTCATTGTCTTGCACCTCACATCGATAGGATTATAGCCCTTACCGTGTTCCTCGGAAGCCACAACAAGCTCGTTGATTTGTGCAGTTGTTTTAATTCTGGAATGCGCTCTCTTGAGACCCTAACAGTCACTTTATGTCATGAACGCTTCGTCGGGCACTGACTTCAGCGCCTAAGTTTCCTTTCCTGGACAGTTTACTTCTCACGTCGTTT